>APFE031284869.1:312520-340012 GCA_000404065.3 Pinus taeda
TTGCCGCTCAACAACATTGTCATATTTGGATGATTCAAGAAAAATTACATCTCTAGATACAACAAACTTTTTATTTACTTCATCATAGAGGCGGTATGCTTTGAAGGTGTTTGAATACCCTAGGAAGATGCACTTATGACTTCTAGCACCAAGTTTGTTTCTATGTACCTTTGGTATCAAAGAATAACAGGTGGAACCAAAGATCCTGAGATGTTTTACCGAAGGAACATGTCCATACCATAATTCATAAGGAGTCTTGTTTCTTATAGCATTAGATCATCTATTCTTTATATATGTAGCACATAGAACAACATCAGCCCAAAACATTATCTTTACATTTTTGAAAAAAAGCATGGATCGTACCATATTCAAAATTGTTCTATTCATTCTTTTAGCTACACCATTCTGTTGGGGATTATAAGGCACAGTTGTTTGATGTTTAATCCCATGTTGGCGAAGATATTGTTCAAATTCATTTGATGTATATTCTTTTCCATTAACAGTGTGAATAGACCCAATATGAGATTGTGCATCATTTTCAATCCATTTATGAAAATTCTTGAATGTTAGGAAAGCATCAGATTTGTTCTTCAATAAATAAACCCAACACATTCTGGTGTAGTCATCAATAAATGTCATGATATATTTATTTCCATTTGCAGAAGGAACAGGCATTGGACCACATAAATCTGAATGAATAAGTTCAAGTTTCCTATGTGCTCTTGAATGTGAATCATGAAAAGACTGTTTGCTATGCTTTCCTAGAATGCAAGCATCACATTGCTTAAGTTTTCTAGGAATTGTAGGCAAACCAACAACACCATTTTTCTTCAACAAGCGGAGGCTGTCATAGTTCAAATGTCCAAATCTAGCATGCCATAATAAACTTGATGGAAGTGTACCTTCTTCATGATGAGAATTGTATGAGAAATGTTGTGCATGAGCAGATGTTCCTTGCAGTTTGAGAAGCCTTTCTTCTTCTATTCCCCTCATGACAAGTGAGTGGTCAGATGCTTTTCTTACCTCAAACTTGCCATCAAACATATGAATGGAGTTACCTTGCTGGCAGATGTGGACCAAGGACAACAAGTTTCTCTTGAGCTGTGGGAGATATAGAACATGATCCAGAAGAAAGTCTCGAAGACTAGGCAGTTTAAGCCTGATTGTGCCAAGCCTTGATGGCTTGATTTTTGATTGATATACAAAGTATACTGCTCCATCAACATTGTCAGTGAAATCTTCAAAAAAATCGTTTCTATGAGACATGTGGCAGGTTGCTCCTAAATCAAGCAACCAATCATTTTTCCATGAAGCAAGTGAAGCATTAAACAAATCTTCATTTACTCCAATGTTACATTGTGCCTCAACATAGTGAGTGGATTTAGGTGCTTTTCTTTTTGAGCAAGGCACACAGTCTCTTCAGAAGATTCAGGGGTTGTCTTCTTTCCGAAAGCTTTCTCTCTTTCAGCAAACTTTTTCACAAGAGAGTCAAAGGTTATATCTTTGAGATTTCCATTTGCTTGCAATGACTCAAGATAATTGGAGTAAGTAGGATAAAGTGCCTTGAGAAAAGCAATAAGAGGAATATCCAATTCAACCTTAGTGGATTTGATATCATGCATTATAGACTTTACTTCAGATGCAAAAGCAAGAGGATCATTATTTTGCAGTTCAAGAGTGAAGAGTTTAATCCTGAGTTGGACAACTTCAAGTGCAGAATGTGAGTCATAGAGTTCTTTCAGCTTTTGTAGGGCTTCAAAGGTAGTTGAATATGACGAAATATGGCGACTCATATCTTCATTTACAGATGTTGCGATTAATGCATAAGCTTTGCTGTTCTTGTTTTCCCAAATGACGAGCTCTTTGTCTGAGGTAGGTTGTATTGGGTCATTGTCTCCTTCTATGACACACACTCCTTTCCACAACTCATTGAAGATGAGGGTGTGTTTTATCATCTGGGACCATTCAGGATAGTTCTCCTTGCCAGTGAGAAGTATTCCTACCATGGAGATGATTGAATGCATTATGTAAGAAAAAATTACTTCTGCTGATAGAAAACAATATATATGTTATTCCTTCCACTTCTCAAATATATATGTTATACCTTCCATATACCATATAACATATCGCCATAAAAAACTTAATGAATTTCAAGTTCACTTTTATTCCCATTCAAAATAATAGATTATCACTCCATATAATATATTATTATTCTTACACACATGAAATTCACCGCACCAATGTTTTCATGTAAAAAAAAATATTGCACCAATCTGAACAGTAATTTAAAACTGCATTGGTATCCAAACAAAATCACCAGATACCATGGCTTGTAATGGAATTTGTTGGATCGTATACCATTCAGGCAACATTCAAACTTATTTGAAACAACAGCTTCAAAATGTATTTCAGGCAGCATTCAAACTTATTTGAAACAACAGTTTCAAAACGTTTTTCAGGCAGCATTCAAACTTTCATAACCAGCATTGAAAAATTATAGGATCTTAGCCTCTAAGATTGGATTAGTAATTATGAAGAATACCTTTGTGTATGATGTAGAAGGTAATCAAAGAATTCAGGAATTAGTCGATAAAGTAAAATTGGCTATGCAAAAGTTAGAGAACTCTTCGTTCTTTCGAGATATTATGCAACAGATGCGAGACCCGGAATTGGTCGCACAAATAAAAAGGGTGATAGCCGCAGAACCATAGTATTCATAATTACAACTGGTTCTTTATACCGTTGGAAGGATGGAGCATGGACCCGAGTGCCAAGAAGTGGAAATATGCCACATGCATTTAGCATTTGCTATTTTATGAAGAGACCTAGGCTCATCACGCTTCCGCTTAGTCTCACACACCATTCACTATCTGAATACACAGTCAATTCAAGCATTCACCATTCACTATCTGAATACACAATCAATTCAAGCATTCACCATTCACTATCTGAATACACAGTCAATTCAAGCGTTCAATGTAACATCGCAATGATACACAGTCAATTCAACAACATAACACCACAACACGCCATTGATCCCAACACGACTTCCATTGCAATCCAGCGTATTTAAACGCATACAATAATGCAATTAAACGCATACAATAATGCTGTAAAACGCAATACCAATTCACTGAAAAAACACAGAGGACAGAGGCGTTGAGGCAATGGAACACAATGCAGAGGACAGAGCTCAGTCAGAATAGTGCTCAGGTCAGAATGACAGAGGACAATGCTCAGTGGACAGTGCTCAGACCAGCGTACAACCCACAGTAGCAAAAATGAAGGGAGTTACAACTATTTTGAGAACTGGCTCTGGTACCATGTCAGGCTAGGCAGTAACTCTCCAATAGGCAGTAAAACTGATTCATTTTATTTCATTAGGTATGTTATTGTTATATACAAAAGGGTGTGACTGCTCAGTTCATCTCCTGATGACTGTTCACATTCATAATTTAACTATTTACACAAATTCACCCAATCGTGAGGATTAGGTGTTAACATATCTCTAAATAAAATACCCCCACTCTATGCGAGAGGTTCATGTCAAGGGACTATAATAAAAATAACAGAGACAATAATATTTTCGTAGGGAAGGAAACCTGTCGGTCCAACGAAGGCAACGCCAATACCTCCAATGTCCCCTGACCTTATAACTTGTTCTCCTGAAAATATGATACACAAATATAAAAGTAGTAACAATGAATTGTTCATCACTTCCCTTCAGTCACACATAGATGACCCACTGGAATCTTGTGCCTCGAAGTCGAATTGGAGACTTAAGAAATCACCGATGCTTCTTCTTCTCATCTGATGTTTCTACCCATTTTTATAATCAATTACAATAGAGGGGCATATGAAAGCAGAGCAGAGGGGAGGTTTGGTCAGTGGATTGCATTAATACCATAATAACTTTCAATATCATACATACTCATGCACAATATTTAAAAAAAAAACTCAATTTACAGTTTTTCATGACCTTTCAATAGTCTATGCTAATTGAACCAGCATAAGAGTGTGCATATCATTAACATAGATCTTTGACCACACAGTCTCATAGTCAGGCCAACGTATGGAGGAGAGGCAACGTATAGAGGAGGAGAGGCAATGTATGGAGAAGAGGCAGCATATGGAGGAGGACAACGAGCATACCTTTCACCAAACAATCAGTGATTAGGAGCCTCTCAGGCAGCGTTAAAAAAATGTGGATGTACACAAGATTATCACTCAAAGGGCAGAGAGCATAGGAATGAAGAATATGGTAGTCTGCAGAAATGGAACAAGGGAGCTACAAGGGCAGAGAGGGAAGCCAAAAGTGGAGCTGGTTCTAATACCATGCCAGGCCAAGAGATAACTCCTCAAATCAATTGTGCTTATTCATTAAGATTTCTCATGGTTATGTAGATGAGGGAGTGACTCTTGGGTTTCCCCTCTCGATGACTCTTCCTTTTCCATTATTTACTATTTACGCTATTTACAAGTCTTCACCCAATCCCCATGATTAGGTGTCAACTATTTTCCACCAGAGCCTTACATTATTTAAACCCATAAAAGTATTCAAATTTCATCCTCAGTTAGTATATCTATGTATTCCTTGTGAATTCATGTATAAACGAGACATAATACACAGATTTACCTAGTGGTGGAACTAACACAAGTCGAAAGAAATCATTATGTATAGGATTTAATATTCCTTCTTCCCTCTTAGAACCAAAGGAAAAACTCACCCAATCAGGTTTCCCATATACACAATGTTAATAGAAATAAAAAAATATAGAGAGAAATTAGACATACCTTCTTCTATACTATTACCATGTAGTATCAGAAGGCCATTCTCTCCAATATCTCCAAGTATTTGATGCCATAACATAGTCCTTTCACTAGAGACTATAATATTTTTTTCTCCACTTTCAGGAAAAACATAACTTTTGCACCCATCAATAGCAATATTGCCTAGAAAATTGTATAGAGTTCGGATCCAAACTCCCGTAATCAATAACAATGCTCCTCGAACCATCTTACATGTATGTTTCTCGAACATTGTTTTTAGACTTGCATCATCCATTTTTCTTTAAGAAATAATATTTTTGGCTAATCCTGGATTATGCAGAACACCAGGGAGTGTTCTAGTCCTTCCTCTTTTCAAATTCAACATCACTTTTCCTTGCCTATGATTATGGTCTTCCTATCATCACCAAGGAAGACATCACCAACATGATATTTCTCATACACTTAAAACCACTCCCTATGGGGATTCAAATGAAAGGATGCATTGAGTCAATCAACCATGCCTCATAATATACATGTGTACTTGAACATACCCACCTCATCTGAGGTGATTTTCACCCCTACAAAAGGAGAATCATTAGATCCCTTTCCTTTCTTAGGAGTTTTAGATCTACTATCCTTTTTGTAGTGCCCTTATTTTCCACATTTCCGTCACATCTTTACAATTTTTTCTGGAGATTTCAATATCCCTCTAGATTTATATCTCTCACTTAAGTACTTATTTCTATCTTTGTTCTAGCAGCACCCTATTACAAACAAGGCATCTCCATTCTGGCTCTCCATATTTTTCTACCTCATCTCCTCTACCAACAATGATGAGACTATTTCATCAAATTTTAAGGTAGTTATATTATTGCCTATGGCAATGACCATACTATCCCACATGTCTAGTATAGAATAAAATGGACTTGTGCACTTATCTTCATTTGAAATTTTAATATCAACATATAATAACTGGCTTGCCATGATATTTAAGGCATTCAAATTATTTGTCATCGAGTCTCCATCCTTCATTCTTAGGTTATGCAACTTTTTCTACACGAAAAAAATGTTCACTAGCGACTTATATTAATACAAAGACCCTAACTTGTCCCACAAATGCTATGTTGTAGCTTCCTTTGACACATTCAACAATACTGAATCTGGGAGACACAATTTTGTTTTGCTCTTTTCTTTCCGATCCAACTTCATCTAGTATTCTATTGAAATCCTTGTTGGTATCATACCTATATCCATAACAATTCATTGAGCTATGTCCACCAAAAAGTCTTTCATTTTGAGCTTCCACAAATCAAAACTTAGTATGCTAAATTTCTTGATCTCTATTTTTTCGTTGTTTTTCATTTCCATTCACTACAAGAATCAATCCCACAAATCTCCCACTATAATAGGGTTTATCACAGGCTCGAGCAAAACCCCTGTGTTCTCTTGAAGTCAAAACTGCTCTATTACCAGATGAAAGCTCTAACCCTATATAGATAATACCTGCAAATGATATGATATATATATATATATATATATATATATATAATATATATATATATATTATATATATTTTATATATATATATATATATATATATAATATATATATATATATATTATATATATATATATATATATATATAGATCTATATATATATATATATATATATATATAGATATAGATATATATATGGCAAGAACATCAAATATACACAAGATTTTTCTCCTGGAACCCAAAACTGTGAAAACTGGATTGATTTTTCATTATTTTCCTGTCAATGTTATGATACATTATATACATGTCGAAGCATTCATAAACCCCCAATCCATTAACCTTGGATTAGAAACCAACCATAATTCCTTTGACCAGGTTTACAAAAACATGGGAAAAATATTGTGTAAAACCATGTAGAAAACCATGGGAGGGTCCACCCAACCATATACCATCTCCTCTTGTGCCATTATATTGGATGAGGAAAAATAATAAGCAGACATTACTAACTCAATATTATTCTTTACAAGGGATGATGGGGAGTGTTAGCCTCCTGCTACAGCAGGTTACTCATATTTCATGATTGACATTTTTACAGACCAAATATGTCATACTTTGCATGCTGCAATGCACCATATTTGCTTAATAGTCTCCAAGCGAAGAAGGCTACTAAGACTTTATTTAGCTTCCTTCCAAATTTTGACAAGTTATTCTAGTGTTGTACAATTTTCAGTTAAAGGGAGGTCCAAACAGCTTAATCTTGGTCTCCCTAGGTTTCAATTTCCTGTTTTAGAATATAGAGAATGAAAATCTGTCCAAACAACTTAATCTTGGCAGATTCTTAGATAGGTAGAGAATCAAAGGAGCGCAACTGCTTAATCTGGGCCCTCGGATGAAATAAGGGTAGTCTATAGATAGGAAAGCACAAAAAAGAAAAATTGAAATGATGGGTTTGCAAGTCTAAGTGCACCCGAACCAAAAGAAGAAAAAATGTTAGGTGAGTAGGCTGGGTAGGTAGTTTGAGGTTGAAAGAATCTTGATTGCTGATCATTTCCAGGTTTTCAGGTGTCATCTCTACTCAGGACACAATCACCAGGCAATTCTATGTGAAAAGCTCAAAAATAGGCATAACTAACTTCCTTTCTCTATCTCCCCCAAATAATTAACTAATTGCCCCAAAAGAGGTCAAGATCTGCTTGATACCTCTTAAGATCCATCATTTTCATGTCATTAGCTTAGGTAAAGATCTGCTTTACTCAAAGAAATTCCATACCCACCCTATAAGATTCTATTCCCTTGTTGCAGCCTAAGATCTCCCAAACTTAGCGCTTGCTTACCATCTCCATATTAACTACTGACATTATTATTTAACTCCCTATATTTTCCCATCCCCCTACTAAAACTATGTAAATCATCCCCTATGTAAATATCCCTCCCCCTAGTTGAAAAATAACCATAAGTACCCCCAGGAATTGTTCAGTTTATCTGAAATTGAGCAAGAGCCCTCATGCTGCCCCTTCAAAACCATCTTCTAAATACAATGGACTCCTTCCAAAGTATAGAATCCCTTTTTAGGTTATCGGACCCCTTTCGAGGCCTCAAATGCTTTTCTAACGCACCCACTCACTTCTTCCGACCACAATAGACCCTTGCCGATTTCCTTAACACTCTGCAGATCCTAGTAAGCCAGCTCGCATCGCCAGATCGCAATATTCTCACCATATAAGTTATGCCCCATCCGTTGTTACCTGACGTGATATCGCGATATTGGCGATCGGCCGTTGCAAGCATTGCATGTCCAACTAAAATACCGCCTCGTTCCCCGCCGACGCGATATTGCGATCGCATCGGAGAAGTTCATCGCATCGCCTTCAAGTATGAGCACCCCACCACGTCACATCTATACCAGGGATCCACCGCTGACTTTAGCAGGCTGACGTCATCCACCGTACCGCTGACGTTAGCAGCCAAAAACCGAAAATTCGCGTAGGAAGAAAAATCGCACTTCTGAGCGTCGGAACAAGAAACAGAGGCAGTTTTCGATTGCGCATCGCTACGGGAAATAGGCCGTTTTGGGGAATCTTTTGATTCCTTGGCCCGTTTTACGCCAGAAAAGCCCGAAATCGCCCGATTTTGCCAAATTAATCCGGTTTAAACGCAGGAAAGGACCAGCGACAGAGATTAAAGAGTATCAGATCAAATCAACAGGGAAAAAGCACGTCAAAGAGTATCAGCAAGCGGCGGAAACCATCAATGTAGCGGCAAAGAGTATCAGCGAAGATCTTAACAGTGGCCCAAAGCAGGAGAACATTTAATACCTTCCAGAAAAGTCAAAGAAAGAGGGCGAAGCCACTCAAAACTTTCAAATCATGGTTATTGCACATTTAACTCGCACCAGAACAGAACTACAGATCCCAAAGCACAGTTATTCCAGCAGTACCGCATCGAGCCTCCAAGGGCCACATTGCACTCCTTTTATTTCAGCTGCCTCTAGCGCAGCCCAAAGGACTTACCTGCATTTAATTCCAGCGACACTTAGGTTTTTAAAAAAGCTTTTCCAGCAGACCTGTTTAGGTCAATTGTAATAAATGACTTTATGATATTTTGCTTATATATACCACCCTGAAAGATGGAGTAGGGGTTGGTTGGTGAGTCGAGGAAATTGTTTAATCTTTGATATCTCGACATTTTCTTCAAGCAGAGACCCGTACTTTAACTGTCATACTTTCTATAATCAAAGACTGCTGAAAGCATGGATTTCGAAACTGTTTGATGTGTTTAATTGGCCGAGGAGTGATTACGGAATTCCTGTGCTTCTACATGGTTCAATAAGTGTTTCTCAACCCTGTTAATTTTCATGTTTTGTTTTACCACCATTCCACCATCTAAATTGCAAAAAAGAAGAATAGCTTAGGATTTGTTTAAATACACCTTAGGCTCAATTTCTTCATTTTTTCATGTTTTCATCAGAAATAGTTATGAACACGTATACTTAAATGATCTTGTTTACGTTGTTTATTTCACATATGAATGAAAATTTAGGAATTCTTAGCTGCTCCTAGATAACCATTCATTCACTTCTCCTCTTTTTAGTTTGATGAAAGATTCTCCTTTGCCTTTCATCTCTGATCATCATTCCATCCTTTCAGTAGATTGATAATTGTAGCATGTGTGGCTATCTCACTCCTTAATCCTCTTGTGGCCAAGAAAACACAATAGCAAGCGTTAATCCATGAGTTCACGCCCAATGGTTTGAAACTTATCACATCTTACCTTGCCTCTTTGCTTGAAATTTCCACCTGCCATCCAAACACAAACAAAACCCCTGAGCCAAAAGCTAGCCTAAAATCGTCAACAAAGTTGAAACATTAAGAGAGAGCCCTCTCTGATTGCAGGTGGGTTAGAACCTGCATTTCAAATATTGGTTTGTGGTTACCTCGGCCGTATCCCTAAACAGGAGCCTAGGGACAACCTGAGTGATAACATAATGGCAACTCCACTAGGGAACGCCTCAGATAAATTCATTAAACCAGTCTACAGCCCCACTCGGATGGCTTTGATGCTGAGATGGCATATCAATTAAGGGAAAGAGCCCCTCAAAGCCTTGCAGAAATGCAAGATGCTGCAGTGAGTGTGGAAGCAAATCTAATTGCTAAAAGAAATAGAACTAGAACTGAGAGAAGAACCACTTTCAAAGAAGAACCCTCAGCCTTCGATCAGAAGCTATATGCTATCATCAATGGCATCCACAGGCTGGGAGACGGAGTAGACAATGTGGAGAGAAAAACTTCATGTGAGGGTCAACAGCCCAATGCCATAAGGAACCCAAACTTCAGAAAAACCCAAAACACAAATGTTGGAAGGGCCAGTCCTGACCATGATATTAGGCCTCCTTTTCAAGAAAACTATGCGGAAGCATCTACATCCGCTGAGCCCACAAATGGAACTCATATGAACCTGATAGATTCAGAAAATGAACAGCAAATCTTCCTCACGGAAGAAGACCTACCATACCCTGATGCAAAACAATTTCACACCAAGTCGGGAGAGTCCTTTGACTTTAAACAAGGATATGATATCGCTGTGTACGAGGTACACAAGCAATACAAATTAAGAACAAGGACCATTGATGTTCCCCCATCTAGCAGAATAAAAGATAGCAAACAGCTCAACAAAAGTAAAGGAAAGATCACCAACAATCAACCAGCTGACAGCTCGGTCCCAAACCCTCATCAGGTTACTGTGGAGGATGTAATAGACACACACTCTCCTATTGATCAACCTCCCTCCTCCCCAAAAGAAGATCTGAATGGCATTCCCAGAAATCTTCCCAAAATAGAAATATCACAAACCGTCATACATCGTGACACTGACATTCCAACTGTGGAGGATGTAACAGACACACACTCTCCTATTGATCAGCCTCTACCTCCCTCATCCCCAAAAGAACATCTGAATAGCATCCCCAAAAATATTCCCGAAACAGAGATGCCACAAACGATCATACATCGTGACACTGACATTCCAAAAGAAAACATAGAGAGTATGTCTGAAAAAGAGAAGTTCACCACTGTCAACGCCAAGAACTCATTGGAAAAACCATTTAGTTTAGAAGGAGAGATTGGAAAACTCAAGATTTCCATCCCCCTCTCTGAACTTGCTAAACATGATGTATACAGACAACAAATTCAAAGGTCGCTCCAATTACCAGAAGTAAGGGATGATGTAAACGTTTTAAATGATACCCCTAAACTACTGTTCGGTCCAGAAGTTGACGGAAAAACAACATATGGACCTGTTCCACCTTTTTATGTCAGCTTGCACATACATGACAAAATAATGCATAATGCTATGTTTGACTCAGGTGCCTCACATAATCTTATGCCCAAAGCTGTAGTGGAAAGGTTGAACCTCGATATCACAAGACCGTACAAAGATCTGTATTCTTTTGATTCAAGTCAGGTCAAATGTTTAGGCTTTATCAAAGACCTTTGTGTCTCTCTAGTCCAATTCCCCAACACGACAATCTTAATGGGCGTAGTAGTCGCTGACATTCCCACAAAGTATGGTATGCTTCTATCCAGATCGTGGGGAGCAAAATTGCAAGGATCCCTTCAACTCGAGCTCTCTTATGCCACTATATCTGTCTTTGGGAAACCAAAGAGACTATATAGAGAAACATTAATGAAGTATGTGGTAAGCAGTGAGGAAAAACCCCAAAATTTTCCAACATATTCAATCCATTCTGATATGGATTCTTTTATTTTATTCAATGATAACACCAGCCCTCCAACTGATGATAAGCCGCTAGCTTTGGAGCAAGGAATGTACGTCAATGAGAAAACGGTTGCCAATACCCATGAAATTGTCTCAACAGCTAAGGCAACCAACAAACAGCAAGAAGAACATCCCGAAACAGAAATTACAAGTCTACCCGATCCTCAAACAACTGAAACTCTCAATACAAACCTCAAACAAGAAGTCACATGGTATTTGGAGTTTGATGGTTCAGTTAACAAGTTAGGAGCAGGGGTTGGAGTGTGGATTTACAATACTCATGATAATCACGCACAAGGCCATGCTTATAGACTCAATTTCAGATGTACAAACAATATGGCGGAGTATGAAGCTCTTCTCTTAGGCCTAAAGTTGCTCAAAACCCTGGGAGCTACTACAGTCTCCATCCTAGGTGATTCGGACTTGATTATACAACAAATAAAGGGTAACTTTGTCACTAATGATAGTATAATGAGAGCTTACAGAGCTGCTGCCACCAAATTAATCAACGCCTTCAGTGAATTTAAGCTGGCCAAAATTGCACGAGATCACAATATTCACGCCCATAGTCTAGCAACCTTTGCTAGCACATGCAAGCTTCCCTTTGAACCAAATCACCATTTCACTTCTGAAATAAAACACATACCTTCAGTCCCTAACAATGTCAAGGATTGGTAGGTATTCCAAGATGATGCCCAGATTAATAGTTTCTTAACTCTGGAGGACGAATTTTTCAACACAAACATTGACATGGATGCCATGGCCGAAACACAACAGTTAGCAGAAGAAAACCACCTGACTCTAACAGCTGCCATAGCTAAAAAAATCCTTAGCCTAACTATTTTCGACAATACAAACATAGGACAGCTGAAACAAATTTGTTCAGAGAAAACAGCCAAGATAGAGGATGAGTTTATTGATCTGAAAAGTAATGTTCTGCCCGCCAGCCTTACTCCATTGGAAGACATGTTTGATGACAACGATGTGCCCAAAAAGCCAAAAATGGAACCTTTGAATGCTGCCATAGAAGAACACAACATAGGAATAGCAGAGCATCCCAGAATGATTAAATTGTCCAAAAATCTGCCCCCTGACCAAAAACCGAAATATCTGGATTTGTTCAAAGAATTCCAAGATGTATTTGCCTGGAGTTACGAGGACTTGAAGTCCTATGACACTTCAGTAATCCAACATACCATTCCCTTAAAACCAAATAAAAAATCGTTCAAACAAAAACTTAGAAGAATCAACCCCATGCTTCTTCCCTTGATTAAAAAAGAAATAAAGAGAATGTTTGAAGCAGGTATCATTGCACCCATCAGATTCTCTGAATGGGTGTCTAACTTAGTTCCCACTAGAAAAAAAACAGGAGAGATAAGATTGTGTGTAGACTTGATAAATTTAAACCAGGTCTCTCTAAAAGACCACTACCCATTGCCTAAAATGGATCATATCTTGCAAAGAGTAGTTGGTTCCTCTAGAATTTCTTTACTAGATGGATTTTCAGGATTTAACCAAATACTTGTTCACCCGGATGACTAGGACAAGATAGCTTTTACCACACCCTGGGGAACATTCAAGTATGTTAAAATGCCTTTTGGGCTGAGAAACGCTGGTGCTACCTTTCAAAGGGCAATGGATATTGCATTTGCTAAGGAAATACATGATTTCCTCGTAGTTTACCTTGATGACCTGACCCCATTATCCAAATTTGACCAAGAGCACCTTAAGCACTTCAGGAAAATCTTCACGACATGCAGGAAATATGGCATTTCCTTGAATCCTAAGAAGTCCATGTTTGCCCTGGAGGAAGGCAAGATTTTAGGGCATATAATATCAAATGATGGGATTAGAATTGACCCGGAAAGAATTCAAGCTATCCTTCAAATCCCTTATCCAAGAAACATAAAAGAACTACAAGCATTCCTGGGAAAGATCAATTTCCTAAGGAGATTCATCCCAAATCTAGCCGAGCTAATAAGGCTATTGAGCAACATGCTAAAAAAGGATGCCAAGGTAAGATGGTCTCTTGAAGCCAAGCAGGCTTTTGAGAGCATAAAATGGCCCTAACTCAAACACCTGTCCTCACCAGTCCTCAATTCGACAGAGATTTTATCATTTTTTCCTTCGCATCTGAACACACTATAGCTGCTGTCCTTCTGCAAAAAGATGATAAGGGCAACGAAAAGCCAATTGCTTTCTTCAGCAGAGTTTTGAGAGACTCACCCTTGAAATTTCAGATCATGGAAAAGCAGGCCTATGCCCTGGTCAAAGCCATCAAGGATTTCAGAATTTACATCCTATATTCCCATGTAATTGCCTATGTCCCTAATGTTGTTGTAAAGGATATACTAACTCAAGAGGGACTGGGAGGTAAAAGAGGAAAATGGATTGCCAGCATCCTTGAATACGACATTGAAATAAAGCCCACTAAGCTCATAAAATGACAAGGGTTAGCCAAACTAATGTCTGAAACAAACTTGCAAGCATTAGACATTAATCAATTGGACAATGAACTAGAGCTGGCGACTCCACAGATCAGTGAAACCTTCATGCAATCCCCTTGGTACGCTGATATTTGCTTTGTATTGTTAAACCTGTGTGCTCCCCCAGGATTGTCCAGAACCAAGAAAATTTTTTTAAGGATGAAATCATCAAACTTTTGCGTCATAGATGGTGCTTTATTTTGGAAAAATCATGAAGGTATTCTGCTTAAATGTTTAACTATAAATGAAACTAACAGCATCATGAAAGAATTCCATGCAGGGGATTGTGGAGGACACTTATATTGGAAATCCACGGCTGACAAGATCTTACGGGCTGGTTACTACTGGCCCTCTTTATTTGCAGATGTAAAGAAGTTTGTTGTCTCATGCCACAAATGCCAAATCTTTGAAGGGAAAAGAAAACTACTGCCCCTACCCCTTAAGCCCATTTCAACCGAGAAACCCTTTCAACAATGGGATCTTGAATTCATTGGAGAAATCCATCCCTCTTCCTCAGGCCAACACAAGTGGATTTTAACAGCCACAGATTATTTCAATGAGTGGATTGAAGCCATCCCATATAGGCAAGCCAACGACTCCACCATTATCCAATTTCTTGAGAGCAATATCCTTTCTAGATTCGGCTGCCCTGAGAAAATTATCACTGACAAGCTGCTTTCAAATCTAAAAAAATCATCAACTTTTGCCATAAATACCACATCACCTTAGGCCACTCAACAGCTTACTACCCTCAAGGTAATGGCTTGGCCGAGTCTTCCAACAAAAGCCTAATCAATATCATAAAGAAACTGCTTGAAGAAAACAAAAAGAACTGGCACAAGAAGCTCACAAATGCTCTGTAGGCAGACAGACTTTCTACCAAGAAATCCATTGGGATGAGCCCTTATGAACTTGTATATGGCATGGAAGCCAAGTTCCCTTCATCTCTAGGCATACCTACTATTAAATTGTTGCAAGAAATTCAGGCTGAACCGAATGACATGCAGAGAAGAGTTAATCAAACCATTCACCTTCAGCAAACCAGAGAACAAGTCTTCAACAGAGCTCAGATACTGTAGGAAAAACTCAAGAAAATGTTTGATAAGAAGACCAAAGCAGAGGATTCCTGGGTAGGCAGCAAAGTTCTAAGATGGGATTCACGAAGAGAAGACAAGGGCAAACACGCAAAATTCGATTTTCTGTGGAAAGGTCCATACATTATCATCATTGTGCAAGGCAATAACACCTATTTTCTCAAATCTCCAGATGGCAGCATAGCTGAAGAAGTCCCGGTCAATGGCCGAGTGCTAAAGCACTACAATGATCCTTATGATTGAAAAGAGCAGGCGGTGTTTTATCTTGTACATATTTGTATATACCAGTGTCTTGATTTTTGTAAGAATCCATAATACTGGAGCATGCAGAAGAAAGCAGGCAGTGCTTTACAGTTCAACAACAGCACAAGCAAAGGAAATAGCTGTCACCAGTCTAAAGGTTCAAATCAATCCAATAGTCAAGAAGAAGACGTTCAAAACAAAGCAATAACAGAAGAAACTAGGCAATCTGACCTGCTGTTCTTGGCTTCTCACAAGGAGAAACCATCCCCAAGTGGAGCCACTGTTAGCCTCCTGCTGCAGCAGCTTACTCATATTTCATGATTGACATTTTTACAGGCCAAATATGTCATACTTTGCATGCTGCAATGCTCCATATTTGATTGACAGTCTCCAAGCGAAGAAGGCTACTCAGAGTTCATTTAACTGCCTTCCAAATTTTGAGAAGTTATTCCGATGTGGCACAATTTTCAGTTAAAGGGAGGTCCAAACAGCTTAATCTTGGTCTCCCTAGGTTTAAATTTCTTGTTTTAGAATATAGAAAATGAAAATCTGTCCAAACAGCTTAATCTTGGCAGATTCTTAGATAGGTAGAGAATCAAAGGAGCCCAACAACTTAATATGGGCCCTCAGATGAAATAAGGGTAGTCTGTAGATAGGAAAGCATGAAAAAGAAAAATTGAAATGATGGGTTTGCAAGTCTAAGTGCACCCAAACCAAAATAAGACAAAATGTTAGGTAAGTAGGCTGGGTAGGTAGTTTTGAGGTTGCTGAATCTTGATTGTTGATCAGTTCCAGGTTTCCAGGTGGCATCTTTACTCAGGACACAATCACCAGGCAGTTCTATGCGAGAAGCTAAAAAACAGGCATCACTAACCTCCTTTCTCCATCTCCCCCAATCATTAACTAATTTCCCCAAAAAGAGGTCAAGATCTGCTTGATACCTCTTGAGTTCCATCATTTTCATATCAAAAGCTAGGTGACGATCTGCCTTGCTCAAAGATATTCCATACTCTCTCTATAAGGTTGTGTCCCCTCGTTGCAGCCTAAGATCTCCCGAACTTAGCGCTTTCTTACCATCTCCATATTAACTACTGACATTATTATTTAGCTCCCTATATTTTCCCATCCCCTTACTAAAATTATGTAAATCATCCCCTATGTAAATATCCCTCCCCCTGGTTGAAAAATAACCATAAGTACCCCCGGGAATTGCTCAGTTTATCTGAAACTTAGCAAGAACCCTCATGCTACCCCTTCAAACCATCTTCTAAATACAATGGACTCCTTCCAAAGTATAAAACCATTTTCAGGTTATCGGACTCCTTCCGAAGCCTCAAATGCCTTTCTGACCCACCTGCTCACTCCTTCCGACCGAAATAAACCCCTTGCCGACTTCCTTAACACTCCGCAGACCCTAGAAAGCCAGCTCGCATCGCAAGATCACAATATTCTCTCCATGCAAGTTATGACCCATCCGTCATCACCCGACGCGATATCGCGATATCGGCGATCGGCAGTCACAAGTGTCAAATGTCCAACTAAAATACCTTCCCGTTTCCCGCCAATGCGATATTGCGATCGCATCGGAGAAGTTCATCGCATCGCCTTCAAGTATCAACACCCCACCATGTCACTACTGTACCAGGGACCCACCGCAGGCTGACATCATCCGTCGTACTGCTGACGTCAGCAGCCAAGAAACCGAAAATTCGCGCATGAAGAGAAATCGCACTTCGGAGCTCCAAAACAAGAAACAGAGGCAATTTTCGATGCGCGATTAGCGCGAAATCGCGCATCGTTACGGGAAATAGGCCGTTTCAGGGAATCTTTGGGGAATCTTTTGATTCTTTGGCCCATTTTGCGTCGAAAAAGCCAGAAACCGCTCAATTTTGCCAAATTGATCTGGTTTAAAGACAACAAAGGACCAATGACAAAGATTAAAGTGTATCAGATCAAATCATCAGGGAACAAGCATGTCAAAGAGTATCAGCAGGCGGCGGAAGCCATCAATGTAGCGGCAAAGAGTATCAGCAGGTGGCGGAAGCCATCAATGTAGCGGCAAAGAGTATCAGCGAAAATCTCAAGCAGCGGCCCAAAGCAGGAGAACATTTAATACATTCCAACAAAGTCAAGGAAAGAGGGCGAAGCCACTCAAAAACCCTCAAATCATAATTATTGCACATTTAACTCACACTAGAACAAAACTACATATCCCGAAGCACAGTTACTCCAACAGCATCCCATCGAGCCTCCAAAGGCCACATTGCACTCCTTTCGATTCAGCTGCCTCTGGCGCAGCCCAAAAGACTTACCTGCATTTAATTCCAACAACATTTAGGTTTTAGTAAAGATCTTCAGCAGACCTGTTTAGGTCAATTGTAATGAATGACTTTATGATATTTTTCTTATATATACCACCCTGAACGATGTAGTGAGGGGTTGGTTGGTTGGTTGTTAGCAAGTCGAGGAAATTGCTTAGTCTTTTTCTCGACATTTTCTTCAAGCAAGGACCCGCACTGTAACTGTCATACTTTCTATAATCAAAGACTGTTGAAAGCATGGATTTCAAAACTGCTTGATGTGTTTAATTGGCCAAGGAGTGATTATGGAATTCCTGTGCTTCTACATGATTCAATAAGTGTTTCTCATCTCTGTTAATTGTCATGTTTTTACCACCGTTCCGCCATCTAAATTGCAGAATAAAAGAATAGCTTAAGATTTGTTTAACTACACCTTAAGTTCAATTTCTGCACTTTTTTATGTTTTCATCAGAAATAACTATGAGCATGTATACTTAAATGATCTTGTTTACGCTGTTTCTTTCACATATGAATGAGAATTTAGGAATTCTTAACTGCTCCTAGATAACCATTCATCCACTTCTCCTCTTTTTCAGTATGATGAAATGATTCTCCTTTGCCTTTCATCTCTGATTTTCATCATTCCATCCCTTCGGTAGATTGATAATTGTATCATGTGTGGCTATCTTTCTCCTTAATCCACTTGTGATCAAGAAGACACAATAGCAAGCCTTAATCCATGACTCCACGCCCAATGGTTTGAAACTTATCGCACCTTACCTTGCCTCTTTGCTTGAGATTTCTACCTTCCATCCAAACACAAATAAAAAACCCCTGAGCCAAAAGCTAGCCTAAAATCATCAACAAAGTTGAATTATTAAGAGAGATCCCTCTCTGATTGCAGGTGCGCTAGAACCTGCAATCCAAAGATTGGTTTGTGGTTACCTTGGTCGTATCCCTAAAAAGGAGCCTAGGGACAACCTGAGTGATAACAGAAGGGAAAACCAATGCAGCATGTGAGTGTTTTATTATTATTCAACAATTTGAGAAATTATAACTAGTAGTCGTAGAATGGAAAACCTTGGAAAAATATTGATATCCACTATCAAAAACAATATGGATACTCTTTGTCTCCCTCTACAACTAGATCCGTACTCTCACAACCAATTCACACTTCCTCAAACTATCTGCATTGCCTAGATGGAATGCGTACTATTAGTCCCGGGAAATTCATCCAACCTCTGGGAAATTGTCCTTGCAAGTAAAATTGCCTCCAATAGCTACAATACCCACTTGCTTTGCCTTTGAGAAATACTTTCGGCAACTGGAAACTGAAATGTGGTCTCTTCTGGCAACTCACACTAGATAAACTGGCTAAATATGTACAAATCTTTTATCCTTATGATGGCTCTCGATTTAGTGCACATCCTCCATCTACCATCCTTCTTTGGACTGAATACAATAGGGACAACAAATTACTTATAATTTCCTTAATGAGACCTTTTTTGAACAACTCATGCACTTGTCTCTTTTCTTCTTAATTTTCTTGTGGAGTCATTATGTATGTTGCTTTATTTGGAAGACTCGATCCAAGAATTAAGTCTTTATAATGACTTTTGCTTCTTGCAGAAGGTAAATTACTTGGCAGCTCATCAACAATGATATCAACAAATGCATATAACATAACTTTAACTTCTAGGTTTGTGCTAGTGAGGTCTACCTTCAGCTTCCCAACCAAATAAAATTGTACCTCCTCCTTCTTGACCTCTTGCAGTAGCCCCTTACTACTCATCAACAATACACTAGGGCCAACTTCTTCCTTTACTCCATCTTGCAAGGGCAACAATATTCGATTCTAACAATCACTTGTCAAGTGTATATGTGTTCCTTCTTTGCTCATGGATATATTTCCTATCATATTTCCATGGTCTTCCAAACAAAACATGGTAGACATCCACAAGTATTACATCACATCAAAGTTTGTCTTTGTACCTTCCAATCTAAAATTCCATCATGCATTGTTCATTCACTAGAAATTGATTCCCTTTTTGCACCCATGATACTTTATAATTGGTAGGGTGTTCTGTTATTTTTAAATATAGTTTTTCTACCATTTTAGTAGAAACTAAATTCTCTATACTACCACTATCAATCACAACTTTACAACACTTACCTTTCAATTTGAATATAGTCCTGAACCAGCTTTTCCTTTGGGTTAGCTCCTTAGTTTCCTTCTCTAATTTAATTAAAATGGTTTTCATCATCAATGAATCTCCTAATTTAGGTATCTCTTTAGCTACTATTTCATTTGAACCTTCTTCTTCGACTTTTGTCACGTGTGCACCTCTTTGACCTTCTACGCATTCTTGTGACATGTGTCCCAACTTTCCACATTTCTAACATATGTGCTAGCAATCTCTACCTCTACCTTTGCCTCTTGAGAAAGATATTCCTCTAAAATCATATCCTCTCGATGATTGTCTACATTAACTTCCACCTTCTTCTCTTGGTGCTTGGAATTTTCCTCTACCACTTTCTTGTCCTTTTCCTCTTGCAGGACTTCTTCCTTTATTCTTTTGACTCTATTTTTTGGTTATATTTTCTTCTACTTTAAAATTATCTTGATAGGAATCCTCAACCAACCTCAAGGATAAGAGATCAGATCTCATCCTATATTTCATATCTCATAACATTAATATATCTAGAAACCTTTCCAACATCCTTTTCAAAATAACCATCTATAGTGTTTAGCCTATAAAATTCTTCAATGTATTCTCTTACAGAAATAGATGTTTGTCTAAGGTTTTGAAATTGCTTGAAAATATTCAATTGGTAATCCTTGGGCGCGAATTTACCTTTTAATTTTCCTACCATTTTGTCCCAACTCCTAATATTGGCCTTGCCTTTTCTCTTTCTTTCTGCTTGCACTTCATCCCACCAAGGGCTATATGGCCTCTTAATATAGTGACTACAAAATTTACCTTTTCTCTTCATAAAAAAACCGCCAACATTTAGATTATCTTCATAAATAAGAACCTCCATATTTTGTCTCGTGGTGATGTTAACTATCATCTTCAACATTTTTGTCTCAATTGATTCTTGATCTTGTTCTTCACCAGAAGACTCTTCTTATGCTTCGTTGACATTTCTCATGTCATCTCCTTGTTTTTTAGCAAGCCTCCCTCTACCTTCTCCTTTGCATCTCTCTGTCATCCTTGAGAGAAAAATTGTGTTATACTCTGATACCAAAAATTGATGGCACTTTATCTCACTTTACTACCAAAATTTACTTGTGAATGCAATAGGTTACAATATCGACTTTAAATAAGCCATGTATTCTTCCCAGTGTTCAATTTTCTAATTAATAAAAAATAAAAATAAAAAAACTTTCTTTCCCCATGCAATTTTTAAACCTAGAAATCTAGGGTCTTAATTAATTTTGGGGTTGCAATACTTATTTAAGACCTATATTACAAGGCAATATAACTTTCCCAAATGTTGCTTGTATTTGGGTGTTGACTAATCTAGGGGTGCTACATTTTGTGAAGGCTCTAATAAGTTTCTGCCTAGATTAATTTTTAAATAATGATTTGTATCCAAGTATCTAAGGTCCAAGAGGTTGTGGAAGTCACCACCTTGATGAGGGTTATATACGGCCTAACCTAGATATAATTTCAAATTAACACACAAAACTTGCATTCATAACCATGAACTTGAAAATTCACTCTTCACTAATGGGGTCCACACTGCATAAACATTAATCCAAATGAATCGACATTGGGGGTTCACAAAATAAATCCTTTGTTGAAGGCCTATATTTTGGTTACACCTAGATATACTTCTTCTGCAAAACAATGAAACTCAAAGCTACAACTACCAAGCTCCATAGTAAATCTAGGATATACTTGGAAACTTAAAATAGATACGTAGAGCTGAGATTAGGCTTCTTTATGCACAGAGTAATTTTTCTGATCACTAATCGTATCAAAAAAAAGTTTGATAAAACGAAGGCACAAGAACATACACGATTACGATAATTTATTTAAAGGAGGATTACAAAATCAACATTAGATTCAATCTCCTTCTCAGGCTCACTCTTTCACTCTCATCTCATCTCATCATAGACTCTACAATTTCTTCTTAAAATACTTATGTTACATGAAAAATAGACATTTGTAACCAAGCTTTAACAAATTCAATCTATTTCTAACAAATCCCCATTTTTACTAGGTTTATCATTCTTTTTATCAACTAAATGAAATTGAGTCTAAGTCCCTAACAATACAAATTCCTTCTAGACTACACTAAAAGAATATTACAAATTAAATAAAAGATTAAGGGAACCATCTCCCTTTAGTAAATGGGTTTGACTTAAGGAGGTCAAAACAAGTTTTTATAGGAAGATGCTCATGCATCCATGTCCCTTATGAAATCATGGAATGAACACTTTTTCAACAAAAATGTGTAGCCATTTTAGCAAGATCCTTGCATAATTCACCAAAACCTTAGGCTTGACTTCAACTAGTAACCCAAATAGAATAAGTTTTATAGGGCCTATTTAAGGTACAAATCAATCTATACATACCTAATTTAGAGGGAAAGTTTCATGCAAAAATCTATAAACAAGTGAAAATACAGCTAGAGTCATACTTCTCTATAGATAATTTTTCTAAGCTTGAAAAATCATTATTTCATCTTTGAAGACATCAAATTTTGTTCCATCTTGTGGGAAAACCTCTTGAAAAATAGGACAAGTTAGGAGATCCCATTAACACATGGAAGTAAGTCATCAAACATGCTATAATGGAATTTTATCCACCCAAACATGTGGAATATCAAAAAAATATAGATCATGAGAAAATGAGAAATTTAGAAAGCACTCAAGTTCAAAGATAGATTTTGTGAGATATCAAAACAAGAACAAGAGGTGTTGCGGTAAGCTAGTGAAAATCCAAGGCTTGACATGATGAGAATTATATTCCCCATTCATTCCAATTGATAATAAAGTTTGGTTTCATGTAAAGAAAAATGATTTAGTGTCACACATAGGAAGCTAAATCCTTTGAAATATGTAGGCTTACACTATACGTAAGAAAATTGGGGAAAATGATTTTAAGGTCAACATTCCACCAAGGTTTACATCTAGTATTCAATGAGTATTTTCCTTAACCTTATTTTCCATCACTATTAGGTCAAACTAGATTACAACTTAAATATATTGAATACTTTCACATAGATGTTTAAGAGCCACTTTCATTCCATACCATTATTAGAAAACAAGCATGCCATACAAGGACTTAACTCATAAGGCACATGCACTATGAGTTTCTGGTGGTTCTATTTTGGCTCACAAATTCCCAACCACATTTATGTGCATGATGAAAAATTTTCTTAGCTCATATTTGGATAGGTTTGTATTAGTTTGTATGAATGATATCCTGGTTCACTAAACAACCAGAGAAGAACATGAAGAGGATTTGAATGTAGTATTGCAATTGTTGAGGGAACACAAGTTGTATGCCATGCTCAACTAATTTGATTTCTTCCAATCACAATTTAAATACTTGGGGAATGTCATTTTAAGGGATGGATAGTTGTGGAAATTAAAAATATTAGGCCATAATGGATTATACCACTCCCAAAAATGTCATAGAAGTACATGGAAACAAACTCATTATTTTAGGTGGCTAAAGAAAGACAACTCCCACCACAAGGAAAGTAGTACAACACTACTAATTTGGAATGCAATTTTACTCATATATGTAAATAGGAAATGGTTACCATCCAATTAAGGGAGAACGTTTGATCCATGTGAAGACTTGACTAGCATCCTTTTAATAGTGCATAGTCCTAGTTGATGTTGGGTTGTGTTATATTCTTTCCACGACTAACCTACGTAGTGAACTGGGGGGTTAGAGGAGGGCGGGTAGCCCCCCTCTATAGGGTCTGGGGCAATTCCCTGGGAATTTTTTTTTTTTTGGACCCTATATTAGGTTGGGAAAACCTACTTATGGTTTTCAGTCCATGGTTTTGGACGCGATGGTTTTCGGTCCATGGTATTGGATGCTTCGGCATGTATAAATATGTATTGTAACATTGAAAGGAACATAATGAAAAATCAAGCTGGTAGTCCCAGTTTTGGGATCCAGGGGAAAATCATTGTGTATATGAGTTTTATGTGTTATGCTCTCGCATTGTTTATTTTCTATGTTTTAGAATTCGTATGCAAGTAATTTATGTACAGGGTTAAAACCTACATTTAGTATCAGAGCAATTTTGGCTTCAAGGGGATGCCTTTGTTGTTGAGGGGTTTCGCTCAAGCCTGTGGTAGACCTTGTTCAGTGGGAGATCTATGAGATCGATTCTAGTGGTGAAAGAAGATGGTGAGCAGTGGAAAGATAGAGATCAAGAAATTTAATGGTCAGAGTTTTGAGTTGTGGAAACTCAAGATGGAGGATCTATTGGTGGATAAATATCAGTGGATCACAATAGATACGGGTAATAAACCAATGGGAGTGTTTGATGAAGAATGGAAGAAGTCAGATCAGAAGGAAAAGAGTACAATACGATTGTGTGTCTCAGATTCAATATTGCTGAATGTATCAGGGGAAGCTATGGCGAAGGCTTTGTGGGACAAGTTAGGGACTTTGTACCAATCTAAGTCTCTAGTGAATAAACTGTTCTTGTGGAAAAAACCGTATAACCTAAGGATGAAAGATGGAGACTCGGTGACAGAGATTCTGAACGCATTTAATACTGTGGTAATTCAGTTAGCATCTGTTGATATTAAAATTTCAGATGAATATAAGTGCATCAGTTTGTTGTGTTCTCTACCAAATTCGTGGGATAGTCTAGTTATTGCAATAGGTAACAATGAAACTGCCTTGCAGTTTGATCAAATAGTCTCATCCTTGCTCATGGAGGAGATGAGACGAAAAAATATGGAGAGCCAGAATGGTGATGCCTTGTGTTGAGTCCCAAAACTGCATTATTCCTACACCTTTTTCTAGCTTCTTTCCATTCATCTGAACCTCCTAAATCATCATTATCATTGCATAATAGTTTAAAAAAGAGCATTTAAAGTGGTTTCTTGACTATGTGTTTGTGTTGCTATTTGAACTAGATTTTTGTTTATAAGCCGCAGAATCTTGTCACTTTCCGCAGCCAGCCCAAGTTTTCACAACTGTTTTGTCAAAGTCTATATTGCAGGTGTCTTCGGGAGAATTGAGCCACATGGGCAAGTTGCAACCGACGTGGACATGGACCGAGTCCTATTGGCTCAATCGAATTCATCATAAAAGGCCATAGTCAATGGTGGGCAAAACGGTGGTCAACTCAAGAGTCCTACGGTGGTAAAAATCTGTTTTTCACCATGTGAAGCTTTGCGTGGTTGTTCCTAGATCTCGGGGGACAATTTAACACCTGTGGACTGCTCCATGAACCGGATCCAACAGCCACCTTCCAAAGATTGAATCCTCACGGCAGCCATACTGCTAAATCTCGGGACGTGGTTGTTTACGTGTCTTGTATCAGCACCGAATGTAGGAAAACAGTTATATTATCCTCTGTTATAAATAATGCATTCTCATACACATATTAGTTAGCTTTTTGATAATGTAAATTTGACTATAAAGGAACCCACTGTGCCGTAACTTTATCACTGTGTTGTGACTGCATTTTAATACATGAGAAGTCTCTGTTTTTGAGCTCAATTGGTGGTTGATCGTTGATTGTCCGAGGATTGTGCACTGGGCCCCTACATAGGCTGAGGTCTTGTTTATTACTGTAGAGTTTCATGTTTCATTTCTTTATGTTCTTATGCCATAATCATTCACTTGTATATATATCACAGTTCTTATGGTGTTAACACTTGATAGTTGTCCATAGTTTTTCACATTTTATATACTATTAACTAATCAGTGCTTTTGTTTCAGATCACAATAGGCAGCCCGGACATCACATAGTTTTCTAATGACTAATAACATGGAATCATTCTTGTCCTTATGTTGATTTTCATTTCCTTTAGTTTTTAGTTCCAACATTGTGTTATTTATTTCAGTTTTGCTCATTTACTTTTCTGCAAGCTAGTTATTGAATTGCTCATGACATTCTCAGTTACCTCCTAAAGCCAGAGCGAGTCGAATGGTGAGGGATTGAAGTATGAAGTGTGTACTTTGATATTAGTTTTATTTTCTGCAAATTAGATATCAGATTGCTCAAGTTGTTTATGATTACCTCCTAAAGCCAGAGCGAGTCGAATGGTGAGAGGTCAGAATATAAGTTGATGTAATGTGATTTTAGTTTACTTTGCTTGCAATTCTTAGATTTCTTTGAGTTCAATTTTTCTTATATTTTCATGGCAGCAAAGATAATGGGTTTCATGGTCACTAGCTCACCATTGTTTAATTAGAATAGTGGCACATTTTCACTCTCTTTTCAAGAATTAGTTTCATCATCGCATGTTTTTAAAAAGTTTGAAGTTTTGAAAATAATTTTAAAAGACGTCATTGCCTTGAACATTTATATCATACTTGTCTTTTAGAATTTCCATCTCAAATTAGGGAATTAACAAAAATAAACCCAAAACAAAAAAAAAAACTCAAAAACGACAAAAAAATAAGAAATAGGTTATCTTGCACATATAGTGCACCGCACTTCAACAGTTTACAACTCCCGGATTGACAATTAATACAACAATTTAGGACACTCTGAATTGACCAAACACCTTGTCTATACGAAGACGGTCCTAGAACAGAAACAAAAATAAGTCATCGAGTGGGAGATCTAAATCTCCAGGAAAACTAGTAAAGGTGGTGTGCTGGAAATGTGGAAAGGAAGGGCACTATAAAAGGGACTGTAAATCTAAAGCTCTTGATAAAGGAAAGGTATTTGATGGTGCTCCTTTAGCAGAGTCGAAAACCACCTCAGATGAACTTGGCTTCTTCAAGTACACATGTAGATTAAGAGGCATGGTTGATTGACTCAGGGGCATCCTTTCACTTCACTCCCCATAGAGAGTGGTTTTGCGAGTATGAGAAATATGATGGTGGTGATGTCTTCTTAGGGGATGATAGGAAGGCTAGAATCATTGGTCGTGGAAAAGTAAAGTTGAAGTTGCAAGGTGGAAGGGTTAGAACACTTCTGGGTGTTCTGCATATTCCTGCATTGGCCAAAAATCTGATTTCTATAAGCAAGCTAGATGATGCAGGTCTAAAAATAGTGTTCAAGAAGGATACCTACAAAATGGTTCGGGGAGCACTCATATTGATGCAAGGAGTTCAAATTGGAACACTATACAAGCTGCAAGGTAGCACTGTTATTGATGGGTGCAATAGTTTTGTGGTACCTGAAAGTGGAGCAGAAAATCTAGTGGTCTCTGGAGAGAAGACCATGCTATGGCATCAAAGGCTTGGACATATTGGAGAGAAGTGCCTTCGAATACTTCATGGTAAAGGTATGGTAGAAGGTATGAGTAATAGCTTTCTGAATTTTGATTTCTGTGAAAATTGTGTATATGGGAAGCAGAATCGGGTGAGTTTCCCCTTTGGTGCTAAGATGGCGAAAAAGATATTAGAGCTTATGCACAGTGATGTGTTTGGACCTCTGAAGGTTCCACCACTGGGTAAGTCTGTGTACTATGTATCATTTATAGATGACTTCTCAAGGAATACACAGATATATTTCTCTAAGAAGAAATCTGAAGCCTTTGACGGGTTTAAAGAATTTAAGGCTCTCGTGGAAATCAGATAGAGAAGAAGATAAAGGTGCTAAGGACAGATAATGGTGGAGAGTTTTGTAGTAAGGAATTTGAAGAATTCTGTAAGAAGT
>APFE031284869.1:340022-359040 GCA_000404065.3 Pinus taeda
TGCATCTTTATTGGGTATAAGGATGGTTTAAGGGGTTATAAGCTTTGGAACCCAGTCACACGGAAGGTTGTGTACAGCCGAGATGTGGTGTTCAGAGATGTAAAAGATGTTATTAAACATGAAGTCGAATGAAAGGAACCTGAGAAGATAGAGTTTGAGCTTAAGGAGGAAGAATCAGACTCTACAGCAGAGGAGGAATCAGAAGATGAAGAACCACAAACTTCAGGTGTGAGAAGATCAGTTCGAGAAAGAAGGCAGCCAAAAAGGTATAGTCCATCTGCTTTCTGTTCAAAATTTTCTTTATCTATTACTGATGATGATTCCAAAACTGTGAAGGAAGTAGTAGATTCAGAGGATGGAAAACTTTGGAAAGAGGCCATGGTTGATGAAATGGCATCTTTTCACAAAAATGAGGCTTGGGATCTGGTGGAGTTGCCGGCTGGAAGGAAACCCATTGGCAGCAATGGGTGTTCAAGAAGAAGACAAATGCAGAAGGGAAGGTGGAGAAATACAAAGCTCGGTTGGTAGCAAAAGGTTATTCCCAGGTGTCGGGAATTGATTTTGGTGATATTTTTTCTCCTGTAGCCAAGGTAACTTCTATTAGATTACTTTTATCTGTTGTTGCTGCTTTTGATTTTGAGGTAGAACAGATGGATGTGAAGACAACATTTCTTCACGGGGATTTGGAAGAGGAAATCTACATGAAGCAACCTGAAGGCTTGTGGTGAAGGGTAAGAAAGAACTGGTATGCAAGTTAAAGAAGTCTCTGTATGGGTTAAAATAGTCACTAAGGATGTGGTATCATAAATTTGATACATTTATATGAGGACTTGGCTTGACCAGAAGCAAAGCAGATCATTGTGTATATTTTAAATTAATTGGTGATCGTGCTATTTATTTGGTCTTGTATGTGGATGATATGTTGCTGGTTGGAAATGACAAAGAAATTATCCAGGATTTGAAGACCCAATTGTCCTCCAAATTCGACATGAAAGATCTTGGTGCTGCAAACTATATTTTGAGCATGGAAATTAAAAGAGATCAGGCAAAGAGGAAGCTCTGGTTAAACTAGAGGAAGTATGTCAAGACAATACTGCAAAGGTTTAATATGCAGGATAATAAACCAATGAAGGTTCCTATTCCTATAGGTGTAAATCTATCTGTTGAATAGTGTGCCAAGACACAAGAAGAGGAAGAGGATATGTCCCGCGTTCCTTATGCAAGTGCAGTCGGTAGCTTGATGTATGTAATGGTCTGTACTAGACTAGACATTGCATATGCAATGGGAGTATTGAGCAGGTTTATGTCAAAACCAGGGAAGGAGCATTGGACAACAATGAAGCGGATTTTTAGGTATTTGCGTGGCACTAGTGATTATGGTTTGTGCTACCAAGGAAGACCAAGATTGGACAGAGTTTTGGATATCCATGGCTTTGTTGATGTAGACTAGGCTGGAGATCTGGATCAGAGAAGATCTACAAGTGGCTATGTGTTTAACCTATTTGGAGGCACAGTCACTTGGATGAGTAAGAAATAATCTGTAGTGGCACTATCAACTATAGAGGCAGAATACATGGCAGCTACTCATGCAAGCAAGGAAGCAGTTTGGTTGCAGAGATTGTGTTCAAGTGTGGGGTTAGTACAGCGAGCTATAAGGATAGACTGTGACAGCCAAAGTGCAATTTTCTTGGCAAAGAATCCTGCTTATCATTCAAATACAAAGCACACTGATGTTCAATATCACTTTGTGAGGGATATGATAGAAGACAAAAAGGTGTTTTTGGTAAAGGTGGACACTTTGAAGAATACTACAGTTGTATTGACAAAATCTGTGAGCTCTCAAAAGTTCTCTTGGTGTAGAGAAACAATGGGAATTTTAGGGCTAGAAAAATGAGTAATATCTCTTGTGGCCCCCTGTGGAAAGAAAATAACAAGTGTGAGAATGTTGGGTTGTGTTATATTCTTTCCACAACTAACCTACGTAGTGAACTAGGGGGTTAGAGGGGGGGCAGAGCCCCCCCTTCGTTGCACCGATTGCACAGCGGGGGGCGGAGCCCCCCCTTTGTTACATCGATTGGATAGGGGGGGCGGTAGCCCCCCTTGTCCGGGGGGTTTGAGGGGGGTGGGTAGCCCCCCTCTACGAGGTCTGGGGCAGCTCCCCACGATTTATTTTTTTTGGACCCTATATTAGGTTGGGTGAACCTACCTATGGTTTTCAGTCCATGGTTTTGGACGCAATGGTTTTCGGTACATGGTATTGGATTCTTCGACATGTATAAATATGTATTGTAACATTGAAAGGAACATAATGAAAAATCAAGATGGTAGTCCCGGTTTTGGGATCCAGGGGAAAATCTCTATGTATATGTGTTTTATGTGTTATGCTCTCGCATTATTTATTTTCTGTATTTTAGAATTCGTATGTAGGTAATTTCTGTACAAGGTTAAAACCTACAGTCGACTCCTTAGTTAAACCTCTCAATCAACCCTTAACTTCACCAACTTATGTATCCTTCTACAAGGATTAGTATTACTACATGTCCAATGACATACAATAACTTGGTACACGTTAGATTACCACATGAATAATCAATATACACTTAGAAAATGTCATCAATATGATAGTGTATGTCTCTTCACCTTCTTCTAGGAAATAACTAACAAAAAGGTCTTTCGCCTTCCTTAATCAATTTATATGTTTGTTTGTAACCAAAACTCAATGGGTAGGGAATATTAGAGTCTTCAATAATTATACAAATGTGTCAAATCATGTAAATAAAAGGGGTACAAACCTCTTCACTCAACTCAACTCTTCTTTCTCTCTATTATTATAAACATGCTTATTGACTTAGTACACATATGTTTTGGGTTTTGCTTCAAAACTTTGAAGAGTTACATCTTAAGGAAATTGATTAATACATTGTATTTTTCCCCTTTGGGTTTCTTTGTTATCAATTCTTTATTTACAACCCCATGTGATTGATATTGTTTATTGGTTATTGTTATTTGTAAATTTTATTTGGTTGCATATGTTCTGATTTTCTTAAATAATCTAGCTTTATTTGCTTTTTCCATAGCACACATTGACTCATTTAGTAAACTATGTTGTCTTCTTACTCTCCCATATCCAACACATATGCGATTATGAACCAAAATAAGAAAAAACATATTAAACACCCAGAGGGAGAAGGCATTACTCAAATTTTGTGAATTATCAATATATAATATATATGGATTTTGTTTGTTTTTGGGAAACGAAACTTTAATATCTTCCTTTTCCAATAACCCAATGATTGCACTATGTAATGAGGTATTACTTAATGAATATTGTTTCAATTCTAAAATATCAAGGGAGATATGAGGTCATTAGCTTTGATAACATCAACTCATTCTATGTCCTTATCATCCATCATTAATTTCATCCCATGTATCAAGTCATTTAAAGGACACTTTCTTATAAGAAACCATTATAAGATCCATTCATTTGGGAAAACCTTAACACTTAGCTAATGATCTTATCAAGAGTTATCTAATGAATTTGATCATCCATATCCTTCTTAACTTAGCCAAGGCCATCAATGAGTATTGAATCAAGTCAACTATCCATATATGTCTTAACTCTTTGAAATTCCATGATAATAGTCAAACTAGGTGAACCAGACAACTGAAGAAGAAAACCCTCTATCACGTTTGTAGCATTAAGTATGCATGCATCTATCTTCCTATATTGCTAAGGTAAATAAGAATTCAACAAACTAGGTCCCTTAAGTAATAAAGAAAAAGTCAACCCTACATCTGAGTGGATTTTGTAAGGTAATGGTTAAGTCAACAATTCATATCCCATAGTAATTTGAAATGGATTTGCACAAGAAAATTGTTGTAATACTCAACACATGTAATCTAATTTAGAAATTAATGAATTTTAGATAAAACATGAAATGCTTTGTATTTATGCAAAATTAAACAAGTCAAAATAGTAAACAAAGAGAAAATAAATGAAAAGAAAGAATAATAATAAGAGAGAAAAGACTAAAGAATGGCAAATGAAAGTCATTCCCTTTAGCCTTCCCATTACCTCATCTTTCCCTCTTTGCTCCTATACTTTCACACTAAATCCATGAGATGTAGTGTAACCAACGATTTTTTAAAAGAAATACTAAGAAATTATTCAAATCTAATTTGGGTTTCCAAGGTAAAATATTTTTGTTCATTGTCATTGATTGTTATGTCTATTCTTGTGGAATTCATTTGCATGAGTGATAGATCAAAGCTAGAATCCATTCACTATTCATGGTGTGAAATATGATAGATTATATATAACAAAATGAAATTGTTGTTTCTATGGTTCATTGCAACAACTAACATATTTTGACCATCCATTTTAATTTTCTAAGGGAAATCAATGCTTGTTATGAACTATCTACTGTAGTTTCTTTCCCAAACCTCTAATTCTATCCTTATCAACAATCTATGTTTATAAAGGCCATATGAACCCATGGAATTCTCAAACATGACCATTGGCTCCAACTCTCCCTTATTTGTTCCTATAATTTCACTCTCAAAGGGATTTTGGCTAGCCAAGTGAGGAGGATGCATAGAGAGAGCCATGATCTTGATTGCAACCAAAGAATGAAAAAATTAAAAATTGATTAAATATTCAAATTTGCTTGTATAATTTGGGTTTTCTAGGTAAAAATATCTGGATTAATTTTCATTGATTACTATGCCTGTTGTTGTGGAATTCATTTTTATAGATGAGAGTTAATATCCAATTGCTATTCATGGTGTGAAATATGATTTATCATATATAATAAAATGAATTTTATACCTCTATGGTTTATTAAAACAACTATAATATTTTGATTATCCAATTAATTGTCGAAGGGAGATCAATGTTTATTATGAACTATATGTTGGAATGGTTTTCCCAAACTTATAATTCCATTCCTAATTATCAACAATCCATGTTTATCAGGGCCATATGCACCTATGGAAGTCTTATACTTGAATATTGTTATTTAGGAAGGCCTAAAAACAAAAACCCATAACCTCTTTAGGCTATATGCATCATTATGGGTTTTATGCTTCCATTCCTATGGTTTTTTACTATTGTTTATCCATTTTAAATTGGTTTCTTATAAATGAATTGAGTATTTGGAAGGAGGGTGTGTGAAAACATTAATAGTTATTGACTCTATTACATTTCCATTATGATATGATGTCAACCAGTGGGAATAACCATTTTCTCAATGCTACCATGTAACATTTGAAGTAGCATTCCATTATAACTTATTATTGATCCTTTAGTCAACAAGTGTTGACATTGTTATAAAATGGACAATGACAATAGACCCTCAATAAAATGTTTAATTGTGAAAGTATTCCCAATCAAATACTAGGGATAAGATGTCGGTGAAGTTAGAACCATGATATGTATCTATGTAATAAAATTTGGAGGTATATGGTGATCAAAGAATGTGTTAATGTAAAATGGTACATTGAAACTATATTCATATCATTTATGGGTTTCTGGTAAAAATCCTTTGAGTAGACATTTTGGTGGTGTATTTAGGTCATGTTAAAGACGTGCATAAAGGTATGCATATACTTGTTTACATACAACCAGTATTCCCTCCACTAAATTCTCACTAGTACTTATTAGTATGTCGCAATGGATTTTACAAACTTCTAATTTCAATCCTAGGTACCAATAATCCTTGTTTATCAGGGCCCTATGCACCCATCAAATTATAATACGTGAATATTGGAATTTAGGAAGGCTTGTAAACAAAACATTATAGCCTCTAAAGGCTATATACATTACTATGGATTGTATGCTTCCATTCCTATGGTTTTTACAAATGAATTGATTAGTTGGAAGGAGGGTGTGTAAAGATAACGATGTGGGAAACTTCAATGTTACAATAGGTTTTCCATTGCATTAGTACTTCAACATTAATATTTTTTTATTCTATTACATTTCCCCATGACAAGATGTCAACCAAAGGGAATAGCCTTCAATTTGAAGCTACCAAGTATCATTTGAAGTTGCATCCTATTTTCACCTATCATTGATCCTTCAGTGATCAAGTGTTAATATTGGTATAAAATGTACAATCCTGGTAGCCCCTCAATAAAATGTCTAATTGTAAAAGTATTCCCAATAACACCCTAGGGATAAGATGTTGGCAAACTTAGAACAAAGATATGTATTTATGCAATCAAATATTGTAGTATATGATTATCAAATAATGTGTTATGTGTAATGGTACATTAAAACTATGCTCCTTAACTCATTCATGAGGTTATGGTAAAAATCCTTTAAGGAGACATTTTGGTGGTGTTCAACCAAATTATAACAATTCCCACAACTTTAAGTTACATTTAGGTCATGTTAAAGAGATGCATAAAGGATGCGTAGATTTGTTTATAGACAACCAATATGCCCACCATGAAATCCTCACTAGTACTTAAAAGAGACATAGACATTGAGATTGTTTCTAATTATCTTGGAACCAAAGTGACTTGCTTCCAATTGTTGGGCATTAGTTTGGCCATAATAAACAATGGTTAGGTTGATTTCATGTAATATATATGGAGTTTCTAGTGTAGCTATGACAAATTGTGGGACTATCGTTCATGTTGTTGTCATTAGCCCAACTTGAATTGCTAAAAGGGATTTGCTAAGCTACCAAATACCATAAGAATAGGAAGATAGAGAGAGTCATTTCTGAAGGTGTCTGGGAAGGAGTTCAATTGATAGGAGTTAATGCACAAAGAGATATATATCAATTGTTGGAGTGACTATATATCTTCATCACTAATAGAGTGCATTTGTATTCCACTATTGGCATTGGTTTTGGCATCACTAAGCCTTGAAGACAACCAACAAAGCCTTGAAGACAACCAACAAAGACATTTGTTTTTTTGGTTAATGATAAACAAAAGAGAAACAACTCGGAGTGATGTTTGTTATTGGTGTTATTAGCTTATTGTTGTGTGTAGGCTACACCAATGACATAAATCTTTGTGCAAGACTAAAAACATAAGTCAAAGATTAACTTCCATTGAGAATTCACGTTGGTGAAGGGAGTGGGCTATAAATACCTTTGTTTATAAATCACTTAGGTAAATAAAAAATTCAATTCCAACCAAAGAATTCCCCAAACATATCACATAAATCCAGATTACATTTACATATTTTCCATTTGAGCTGACTTCATCTACACTAAAGATATAGAGAATTGACTTTAGCTAAAGATTAGGATGTAATTAACTAGTTGTTTTTAGTGCGACTTTTTGGAAGCTTTTTTTTTAATCTAATTTCTCTAAAATCTGGCAGGAATTTATTGAAATCACAAGTTTGATGGGTAACCCGTGCACAATAGAAGTGCCCTAGGGGTTTTTAAGGGTGTTGAATCCATATATATATAGTAAAAAAAACCATTTTAAATAACACAAATATAGATTTCACCTCAAATTTTTCGGCGGGATAGCCAAAAAATAGTGCTAAAGGCAACTCCAAAAACCAACCTCACTTATTTAAGAGTTGAATTAATAAAAATTAATAAAATGATAGAAATTTAGTTGATTAAATTAATTATTTAATTAAATTCTTATTCCGTACATCACTTAAAACTTTATGTACACACATCAAACAATTTATTGAACATCATCCATACAAAACCTAGAAATTAGAAGTTTATAATATCCAAGTTTGTTTTCACGAAGAGACACATTTAGAGATATGACCACACATTCAGCCAAGGAATCCTTGAAACCAAGAGGTTTGAAAGCACACTTAGTTATGGACGTATTCAGCACTCATATGGAAATGGACAAGGTATAATATAAACTTCATAGGAATGTATAAGTGGTTAGATAACTTCAGAATATAAAAGATAAAATATTAGACTTCTCCATGATGGTCACATCATGATCTAGAGACACACAATGTTTGTAGCAGATAGATATAACAAACAAACTGTCCAAATATCACTAACTATATTTGATTCCCCGTCGCTATCAGAGATCAACCTCCCCATTGGTCCATTCCCATCGCCATCGGAGATTAAGCCCCCTATTGGTGCATGAGGTTGTAATTATTTGACGAGGGCTATGGTTGCATGGAAGATATATGAGAGTGAAACTGGCAACCACCGGTTGGTACAACTCACAAACAAGACATTTCGCATGAGGAGCGACTCTTCCCATGGATGGGCCAATTCCCTCTGTGATTCAAACCATAGAAAATTTTTACAATCACTAATAATGAAAACTTTGATCAAAAATACCAACGACGACGGAGCACTATGAGCGAAACCCACAGGTGAGCAGACACGAGATAAAAAATTGCATGGAGGGTCAATTAGCATTTAAGTGCGCGAAAATGTCAGCGTCAAGTCGGTAAAATTGAATGATTCCAGGGTTTTATATTCAAAAGAATGAAATCATGTGTTGGAAGTATATACAATACATATACTTCGCAGAATTTACCTTGGAATCCGATACTTCATATGTTTACTCCGTTAGGCCCTCCCGCCGCCGCCTCTATATTTTACATGTTTTTAAATATATATATAATTCCACGCCACGTCGGCCATCTCGCTCGGCCAGCGTAGCGTCGCTGTCACGCAACTAACGTTCTTCGTTCAAGCTTATTTATTTACCACGTGGAATCAAATTATTCGCATTTTGCTTTTAATATTTACCAGGGTTCCGACAGTTAACTATAGACTTACCGAGGCAGTTAAACTTAACCAGATGAAAGAAAACTGACAGCGCATCGACATTGAACGGCCCGCCCCTTTTGTCGTAGCTCTGATTTCATCTTACGTCAGCACAAATTTTAACATCGTTGGATGAAAAAATGCCGTAGTTTAATGAGCGCATTTTTTACTTTAAAGTTTTGGAAATTGCTGTTATATTTTGAAAATTTCCCGCTTGGAATTTTGTAAATATAATTAAAAATTGTTAAATTTCATAATTTTAAGTTTTTTAGAAGTTTTTATGGCACTGAATCTATTTTAACGATTGAAACACTGCATCTACAAGATTGTTTGAAATTTTTTTGTCAAGATTCTGGCCATTTTTGGCAGTTTAGGCAATTCCTTGGCCTCTATAGACTACTCCCAAAAAAATATGGAGTTGTTTTTAATGCGATTTTTTGGACTTTCCAGTGCTGGAATCTGGCCGAAAAATTTGAGGTGAAATCTTGATTTGTGTTATTTAAAGCAGTTTTTTAATTGTATATATAGATTCAGCACCCTGAAAAATCGCTGGACATTTAAATTGTGCATAAATTATTCATCAAATTTATGATTTCAATAAATTTTTGTGAGATTTTAAAAAAACTAAAAGTACCCCAATAAAACTTAGAAAAATTCACTCACGGAAAAAAATATTTCCATATAGTAAAAGTTTAATGTAAATGCAGCTTATTATTTGGTGAGAATATTTCCATGAAGTAAAGTTTTGTATAGATGCAGATTATTATTATGCTTGGATTTAAAAGATCATATTTATTACAAAAGTTGGTCATGGGGGACACCATTGATGAAGGAAGCGACAGTGAATTTGAAAATCGTGATCCATCGATTTGAGAAATAAATTGCATGACATAAACAAAACAAATTGCAATAAAATCATTTTGCGCCTGGAAGTTTCTATTTATTCCGTGGGGGAATATATTAATATTTTTTCGCTCTAACCAACGGTAAGATCAAAGAGAGCGATATGATCTTGTTATTTGTTATTGAGGGTGGGGTGTCAATAGATTAGGGCCACCTTACCATACTATTATGACTGATTCATACCTGTAGGTTGTGAAAGAGTATAACAAGGCGCATAATGCCAACGGCCCATCTCTGTCTTCCCAACCTTCTGGTTCGCCACCTTCAACAAACTTGCCTTTTTTATTTTACATCGTGACAATCCCCCGGACCTTACCGCACCTTACTAAAGATGATGGCACTGCTCATGGTGTCGGTGTTAGAGCCAAAGTCAACCCGAAATGAGGGCTCCAGCCATCCAATTCAATGGAAACAGGGTTTGAAAGAGCGGTAGGAGCGACACGATAAAAACGGGTAACAGCATTTTTTAATGACGTCCTGCACGTTGAAGGGGTGGATTTAGGGGACTCCAAATTAGTATTTAAATGGGTTTGGGTTTGTTCTTACATCGGTACTTGTGAGAATTGAATTTTAAGCCGACTGACTTTGGGTGTCCTGGCACATGCATTCCCACAACCCACGCCACGCCCATCTCAGGCGCCGTTGCCTCATGTGACTCCTGCTCCTTCATGCCTCAATTCATCGCATCGGTTTGAATATTTGGTTCTAGGAAAGGCTCAACTCAGTCTGCCTTTTTCTTGAGTCCAGACAGTTCCCGGTCAGTGCTTCGTTGTCAGAAAAATACGCGGAAGGACAACTGCACACCAGGCGCGTGTGAGCTCGGTTTTCGAGTAAAAGTTCTTTAACTGCATTTCCCTTTCCGGTGGCGACGCAACATCCTTGAATTTTCGACACCTATTTATTATAAAGAACTTCAAAGTCTGTATTCCTTATATCGTTGACCTCTTTGCCAATGAGGGCCGGGATTCCGTGACTGAGTTTCTTCAGAATCGGCAGGCTGTTTCAGGAATCGAACCTGCGCAAGTTCGGGGTTATTTCCACTGTCTATTTCCCCTCTCGATCGATCTATTTCTTTGCATTTTTCTGCGAAAACCGCGAATTGTCTTTAATTGTTCTCTGGAAATCAAATTTCTGAAGACCAGAAGGCTTCTACAGAACTTCGAGCTCTTGCAGAAATTGGAGGCCGATCAGGGAAAGTCTACACACATCGATTCCCATCTCTTTCCCACCGCATCCTTATCCAAAGGTCTGCAACCGCTTAAGTTTCCAGGAACTTTCAAGGAAAGCTTACGACACCTAACTCGACTCCGCTCAAAGTTGAACCTGTCAATAGCTTATCGCGTTCAGAAAAGGTACCGACACGGTTACGCCCTCTTTTCTCGACTAGATTGTTCTTCCTTGAAGTTTTTTCCTGCCTGTAGTTTCGTTACGTGGACACCGTCTTGTCGGTAGCATGACAAAGCGTTTTTTTCTTCCATGACTTTGAACCTAATTTTAGTGTGAATAGAGTTTTCACAAAGTCTACTGTGCGACTGACAAATCGCGTATTGCTTGTAGAAACCCTTGTGCTTAAGTTAAGTATAATATTCTTTATAAGCTGAATACATGTCTAGAATTCAAGGCTTTTCTGTCTCAAGGTAAAGTATTTTCAACATGGACGAAGCAGATTTGGAGTTTTGGATTTACTGTACCGTATATTGCTAGGATATCTCTCCATTTTCATTTCCCCCTTCCTCCAAAAGTCTGCAGCCAAAGAAGATCGAACCTTTAAAGACTTACGGTTGTTTGCGCTTTCTTGTCTTTGCCATGTTTAACAGCCCTTGGTTTATCTTTTGTCACAAGTTCTATGGCATTTTATCTTGGGTAATAGCACTGGAGATATATAATGTATACGACGACTGGAGCACTTGTCTCGAAGTTTTATGTTGCAGGAAAATGAATAAACTGATATTGTTTAAATACTCTGTTTCTGTTTGCAGGAATGACTTTATCAGTAAATGGGCAGTCCCGAGTGCCGCCGGGCTTTCGGTTCCATCCAACGGAGGAGGAGCTTTTATATTACTACCTGAAGAAGAAGGTCTCGTTTGAAAAGATTGATCTTGACGTTATTCGCGATGTGGATCTCAACAAGCTGGAGCCATGGGATATTCAAGGTCTGAACTTGACAAAAATCAAGAATTAAGTTCGGTAATTGCATTCTTTTCCAAATATTTATTTTCTTGAATTTATGCATTATTTGCAGAGAGATGCAAGATTGGATCTACGCCACAGCACGATTGGTACTTCTTTAGCCACAAGGACAAAAAATACCCTACCGGGACTCGCACGAATAGGGCAACAGCGGCCGGCTTCTGGAAAGCCACGGGACGAGACAAGGCCATACACACGAATTTGAAGAAAATAGGAATGCGAAAGACGCTGGTGTTCTACAAAGGCCGAGCGCCTCACGGCCAGAAAACAGATTGGATTATGCATGAATATCGCCTGGACGACGCCGAATATCCCCAGGCCAATGTAAGTCTTTATATAAATCCCTTCAATTTATGCATAACTTGATAAAGATTCATGACGGAACAGTAATTGAATATGTCCTTGATAACAGACATTCAACGAGTTACAGGAGGACGGCTGGGTCGTGTGCCGAGTTTTCAAGAAGCGCAATCATCACAAGAGCCAAGAATCGGCGGAATTGTCACCCAAATACGGCAGCAAACAATTCAGCAACAACAAAATTCTGTCAGACTCAGATTGCCCCAGCGATAATCTTACAGACCAGTTGCACTACACGCATCAGCTGAACATGTGCAAGCAAGAACTGGAGATGCAGCAATACGCGTTCCCCCACGACCAATTCATGCAGCTGCCTCAGCTAGAGAGCCCCAAGATCCCCACCTGCAACAACCCTCCTTCGTCCGGCATCAAACGATTCTTTCCCGATAGTCGAACAGGGTTCTTCCAGCTCGAAAACATTCCTAACTCCAAGCGCCCCTGCAGCTATCCGATGACTCTGGACATGACCGAATTGGAGGGCTCCACGGTCACGACACACGACCATATGACCGAATTCAAGCCCACGGAAGAAGTCCAGAATTTGCAGGACTGGACAGTGCTGGACCGGCTGGTAGCTTCGCATCTTAACGGTCAAGAGGTCGAAACTCCCAAGCTGGAAGTGAGGACCTACGGCGCTCCTAATTCTTCTTCCGATCATCAGGCCTTGGTGGATGCAGCAACAGCGTCTGGAGATCAGCTCACACTTCTACCCCAACTTCGAATTAACAGACTGAACCCCCATGACTACTCTTCATGTGAAATAGATTTATGGAACTTCGTAAAGTAAGATATTATTCTTATGATCTGCAAATTAATATACTCATGTAGTTTAAACTTTAAAGCTCCTAAAAACAAATTCCATGACTGCTCATTGATGGTATTTGCTGTAAGGTTTTAGGGAATAGAATGTGAATGTAGCAAGAAGAGATCATATGAGGCTCTCTGTGTAAATATAGTTTAAGATGTCATAGTTATCTATGGATTCATCAGTTACTTGACTTAGGTTAGAATCAGTCTGTGAAGAACAGGCTGATACACTGAAAGAGCTGTATCCTTATTCAAATTGTCGACCACTCCAAGGTTGAAACTGCAGACTTAATATTTTTTATTATTTCAATAATTACTATTATTATACAAGAACCTGTGCCAAAGTCGTGAACTCGTTAATTACAGTCTGGTTCTAAATCATTTGCTTCAAACAGGAGCCTGCTTAATCTGAGTTCATCCCCTTCCCAGCTCTAGCTGTTTAGGTGGAAGGTCGGATCCAAGCTTTTGAACCCCACAATTAGCTTTGCGTCTTCCTATATCAAGATCAAGGTCCGGGACCAAAGCATGCCTTTTATAATATCATCATCATAATTTTGATTATATATATTCGATTAGATCTCCTAGTGGGCCTTCTCAGGTTCATTGGACTGTCACGCGTTCTCTGTCCATATGATATCTTATAAGTGGCAAACTTCGTCATGGAAATTAAGTTCCATGTTTCAATATTAATATTCTCTTCACATGTGCATGAATTTCAAATTATGATGTTGGAAGGAGAAAAATTTAGAAATTAGCTGGTTTTTTTTTTTAATTTATGGAAAGGAGTCATGAATTCAGATCGCGATAGAGCATCTATGGTATAAAACATATACAGATTTATGTGCTAATTCTTGCTAATTTTTTAGTTAAAATAGTTAAAAGATTTTCAATATTTAAGTAGAAAAAGCTTTCGATTAAATATTATTTATTAATTTAAATATAGAAAGATCTGTTTTTTCATTAACATAAACTGCAGAAATTAGGTAAAAGATATTAGGTTTCAATTATTTAACATTAAATTTAATATATATATATATAATATATATATATATATTATTATATATTATAATTTCGAGGAAACATATTAATAATATAAAGAATATTAATAAATTAAAAGAACATGGGTAATAAAAACATATTAAAAGAGTATATAAATTAAAGAAATGTGGAAAAAAAAAATATTAAAGAGTATTTGTTAGACTAGAGTACATTTTTTTTTAAGAAAATATATAAATTTTATTGTTAGTAGATTTATATTTAATTATGGCATGTCAAAAACTACATGGATTAGGAATCCATTTCATCTATTTCTTGTTTAGAGAGGACTTAAAGACATAGTTATTGTAATTGAATATATTGTTTTAACATTTTATGTTTATAAAATCAGTATACATGATAATTTTTACACTCCCTCATAATGAATACTTGTAGATTTATCACTTTCCCTTTAGCAACACCTTTATTTGAGCTGCTCTTGAATGAACTACACTTAGAACCCAATCTACACACCTTACACTTAACAAGTTAATCTCCCCCTAGAACTAAATTAATGTAAATAATATATTCAATACCTACTCATACATGAGAAATCAATGGTTACAAATGCATTTTTTGATCTTATGAAAATGTGAACTTTTTAAATTAGTAAAACTACATGAATTTACAAATATCACAAGACATTAGGATACAAACTTAATAGAGTTATTATGTTAACATATTGTATAAACATTCTACTTTATATTCACATAATTCATATACGCTAGCTTTGGATTTGTATAATGTATGGCTTCCATGGACAAACTACTCATGGTGGCATGCTGCTCCGCCTTTCCTATAGCTAGGATTTCAGCTGTTTATTCTCTTTCTACAGGGGGTCCCTTATATTAGCTTCTTTGATTCTAAGGTTAGCCATTTCTTCCCCCATATCTTTAATTTTCTCCACCATGATAGCCGCACCATGATAGTCTGTGGGTCTTACCCCTCTCCTTTTCTAGTTTAAAGAATAGTTAGATTGCAAAGTGAGTAGGGAGTATCTTTCCTGCATTGATCCAGACATAGTAAGAGACAAGGTTTGGTTGGGGGTCTGGCTCCTATAAATCAAGATTGTGCTCATATAGCCCCAAAGTCCCTTCCAATAAGTGTTTTGTCTTTTTCTATAGCTGCATAGCTTCTTCTTGTAGCTACACAATACCTGGATATAGCTGCATAATACCTTCCTATAGATTTGCAAGTCCTTCATGTAGCTCTTTTGTTTTCTCTTGTAGCTTTGCAGATCCTCTTATAGCTTTATAGATACTTCATGTAGCTTGATGGATTGTTTTGGAATCATGGTCCCCTTGGTAATCAACCTCTTATGTGGGATTTGTTGTTGGTTTCCTTTGATTTTCATGAAGGTTATTTCCTCTGATTTGTTCTTGTCTTTGTCAAATCCCTCTTCCTAATGACTAGTTGATTCATCAATAGTGATGGGAGTTGGAGAAGGTGGATGAGGCTTCCCTTACCTTATCTTATTTCTTTTTATCCTTTTGAAGTACTTAGGGGCTTTCCTTGGTCTTATTCCCTTTGGTTTGGTTGGGGCCGTCAATGCTGCCAAGGTAGCAAAAATTTCCTCCTCTATGTTACCCTATGAAGTTCTTTCCTTTTGCTCCATTATTTTTCTATTTTGTGGTCTAAATGATATTCTAGTGGCCTTTTGGGTCTTCTATTCTTCTATTTTTATTACAACAGACTTGGCTAGTTCTTCTTTAGGATTTTTTGTTCCTATTTCTATCTCAATTTTTGTCTCTACCTTTTCTTCTTCCTCTGCTGCTTCTTCTTCTAGTTTTTATTTGAATTATTCTTCTTCATGCTTCTTCTTCCTCTGCTGCTTCTTCTTCTAGTTTTCCCCATGCACAACATATAAATTAAACTCATCACACGTTATGGTAATGGGTTGCCCCATTCTTAAACATATAAGATAATGAAGAACTTATAAGGTAACAAGTCGATCTTGAGTAATTTTCAGACCACCATTCAAAAACATGGGCAAATAAGATATCTTTTCAATAGTGAATATACATTGATTTAGATGTCCTTTCATGAAAGAAATAAGACCATACATTAGCCAACAACATAATAAGCAAAAACATCATCCATAATTCAAATATGCACAAACCATTATACATATCTAAGTGATTTAGATTATAAAGAAACTCAAGGAGGTACTTCCACTCTCCACCCAACCTTAGGCCAGCTACATTGAAATATCTCTTGTAGTTGAACACCCTAGAGATGGATCTAGAGTCTGAGGGGGTGCTTTCACAAGGAATAATTTCACACCAATGGATTGGTCAAGTACTAATGAGATGCATTCCACTATTCTATTGGTTCATTAACTACTCTTTTGGTAGTAACCATCTGAGTGACTCAGTTACTCTCTTAGTTTCACATCATGGGGCTTCACCCAAATTCCAGAGGGGTATATTGCTTAGTTCTAAGGCATTGACCCCACTACAAAGGTGGTTCGTCATCTAGTTAGAAAGAACCTAGTAGGAACTAAGTGGTCCGTCAATCTAACTATAAGCACCCAATGGTTTCATCTAGGAATTCATTCTACGATGAGGGTATTTCATCAACCATCTAGCAAGCACTTAACAAACACTAAGTGGTTCATAACGAAGAGGAAAGTACTTAGCAGCAATATTTGAACTTTACATAGGAAATACATGCTTACATGGGGATTTCAATTTTCTTAAACAAATTCGTGAAAATAAACACTCAAAATCACAGAGCACCAATGCAAGGTTTTAGGGCATAAGCTCAGAGTCATCTCCAATGCTATTCATTCATCCATGTTATACTCCACAGTTTTCACTATGTCTCCAAACTAGCCTTGTAGTATTTAGTCCTCTAAGAGATGAAAATAACAATGCACCAAAACTCAGAACGAGATGGGAGATTTAGTTCCACTAAATCTTAGACAGTGAAAATGCCAATGCACCAAAACTCAGAAGGAGATGGGAGATTTAGTTCCACTAAATCTTAGACAGTGAAAATGTTGGATAATTAAATTCTAGTTGATTAACTAAAGTCCAAATTTACTTCTATTGTGCATATATGTAGAATCTCTCCCACGTCTCTTGGTATAGCTGAGAGAGCACCACTTGCCTTTCCACTACCATAGTCCAATATTATAATCAATGTCAGTGGATTTTACAACTCATTTAAGCTCCAATCGCATCACATCAAACCTTTCATACAATGGATTTTCTTAGCTACAAGCAACTGTGAGATTAATTCAACTAGGTATGGGTCATGGCTTTTCAAATAGGTGAGAAGGAAAATTTCCTTGAGACCAAGGATATGTAAGACTATCCTTCCTTTAGTTTTTTTAATTAATTAGTTTTAATTAATAATTTTCATATATTTATTTAGATGTTTGGCCAATTGTGGTTTTCCACACTAGTGTTATAGTCACAATTGAAATTACAAAATAGTAAGGGTAATGTGAGGGATATTACAACCCCCCCTTAAAGGAACATCATCCTCGGTGTTCTATAATAGATAAAATAATTAGTAATTGAGCTTTATAGTTGTAACTCTCACATTAGTTACATTCTCCATGTTTTGAATTATCATATCCAACTAGGCCATTCATTTTCCTTAAGACTTCAATAGGGAACAAACTCAACTCATTGCTTCCTAGGACACACCCAATTAATTTATGATCCCAATGAGTATGCACATTACTCTTGAAAACCAATTTACTCAAGTTTCCCTAATCCTTGTAGTCACACACCTTTCAATTTCAGGTATTCCCTTTTTTTCTTCCTTAGTCCTTCGGGTGATCCATCCCTTGGCAAGGCCTCCTCTCACAGGGATAGTCTTGATCAAGTCTTAAAGCCAGGAATATCTTTGGCTTTCTCTAACAACATAGCACATTTTTCACAACATACATCATGATGATCAATTAATATCATAGGGTTCCAATGTCACCACAATGGCCTAGTCCTTAACATATTTATCTCTGTTACACAACATTTTGTCACTATCCATGTACTCCTCGTTCCTTGATCCCGGAGGACCTCTACAGTGAACCCTACATGCTTTCCCTTCACAAAGAAACTCCCATTGTGTCCATCTTAATGAGCAGAACAATTCCCTTTTGCATCATTTCCCCACAAATCTTCTGTTTTTCCCAATTTACAAGGTCGACACTAATGGCCCTTTTCCTCCTCGTGCTGATATGCAGGGATTAACACTGTTCCTAGCACCGATCAGAGCGACTGAGTTTTGTTCCAATCGTGCTGGTCCTCTTATGGAAAGTTTTTTAAATAAAGAGTCAAAGCTTCCAGCTCTAGAAGCTTCATAACGGAAGTATGATAAATGGTTTGCCCGGATGGGGTCGAGGATGTTAGTTTGGGATCCTTTCCCCTATAATGATGGAACTACCTCAAGAGATAAGACCCTATCCGTTACGGGGAATAGTGTCCACTTAGAGCTGCTATTCCCACTAAGACTAGTAGCTATCTTAGAAACAAACAAGTTAAAACTAATTTCGTTTTCCTTTATGAAAAATAGACAAGAGGGGAACAGGGGACACCAACCTTTGTCTTGCGCTTGGTTCCTTGCTCAGTTCCTCTCCTTCTCGATAGACCTTTGCCGCTCCTTCTTTGTCTACACAGCTTCAGAGAGCACCTGTGGAATCAAAGCATCATAATAGTATCGAAGAACATAGATCTATATTCATAAATAACACAGGACCAGATATGTATTACCCACACAAATGCACATACGATCAAACATACACGAATGTGGAGGAAAACTTGAATAGCTTTATTAATATCAAGAATAGCAAGAGGATTACGACCAATTGTTCTGACCCAGCATCATCCTCCAACAAGAAATCCCTTCTTCACCTCAAGTAAATCTTAGATCACCCAACGCTATGAAGTTAAACTAGAAAACCAACAACACTTCTCTACAAGATACAAGATTCTAGCCCCCGGATCTCTGTGATGAGGGATCCATATATAGATGATTGTAGGGGG
>APFE031284879.1:0-13867 GCA_000404065.3 Pinus taeda
CTTCTTTTGATGCAAGGAAATAGGTTAAGGGCCCTAGATTCAAAGGAAATTCACAAAAGTGGAACTCTACCCGATAATATACTATAAATAAGTTACAGGGAAAATTTTAGGGGCTAATTTTCCATGCTTTTTCCAAAAAAAAGATTCACTAATTTTCACTTTTTCTAAAAATGATTTTCCCAAATTTTAAAGTATAATTTTCTTACATTAAAAATCACCAAAATTTTATATAACCTATATAAAATCATTAAAATTTTGAAAATTTTACAAAAGTATCGCCAAATATTTTATGCTTTGCATAATTAGGACTACTAAGATTCACCAAGGTTTCTATAATTTAACATAAATTTCCATTCTTAAAATTTTCCCCAATAAATTATTTTAGGTGGCTAAGTTTTCTCTAGATACAATGATGTAGTTGCACGATGAGATCTTGAAATTATGTCAATAAAGGATAGAGTAGTAATTGTGAGTATTGTAAGATTTTTCTTACTTTGAAAAAAAGTCATTCTTGAATCCACTTACTAAATCAAATTGTATTCTTATATATTTGTATATCTTTAAAGTCAAATGATTGCATTTTATTGCAATGTATATTTCTAGCTCCATGCATAAATATTGACTTGTGTTATTCATTGTGGTGATTTAAATATTTTGTGTTGATTGTTTCATTGGTGATATTTAGAAATGATACTTTGTTGATGTGACAGGATTGGTAGACGAAACTTTCTTGTTTATAATTATTATGGCATTGTGATTGGTAATATCAGATTGAGCTTAGTTGTCAAGGTTTCCTACATGCTTGACCTTCACAAGTTGCAACATGTTTTGTTTTAAGGAGGTAATTTAGATGGCATTACTCATTTTTTTAACAAATATATGACCAGGGAAATATAATGTCAAAGCCTAAAGTTCAGTTTTCCCAAACAACATTTAAATAATTAAAAGTTGAAATTATACATGTAAATTGTGGGACAACACAATGAGCATAGCATAACATATTATATTTTTGAATGAAAATAATTAGTATCCTTTAAGGGTATAATATAATAAATTACAAATCCCATGGAGACATCTATGAGGAAGCAAATGATATTACATCAAACAAGAAAGATATATGTTTCTCCCAACAAACAATGTTTAACAAAGTATTGAAAAGTTAAGAAACTTGAAAATAGAGTCATTGGTAGAGATAAAAAAAATATAAAAAATTAAAGGATTATTTTCCACCCCACAAATTAAGATTAACATATTTAGTAACATTTCTTAAGTTTCCCCCGGATGCGGGTAATTCACCGAGGACATAGGCGGATGGGACAGGGGTGGAGCAGTGTCGATCGACACCTGCCAGCTCCACACCACATGGCCAGAGATACGATGGATTCAATACAGTTGAAGGGGCCATCACATGGCCTTGCGCAACGGGAAGCAGGTAGGTACAAGCACGCAGAGGAAAGGACCATTGCCTCCACATGCTTCGGGGCTAGTCGGCCTTCAACGACATTGAATGCAACAGTTATGGTGGAGGAAAGTCGAGACGCGGTGGATTATGTTAAATTCCGGGACAGATATGGCAATGACAGGAGGATCCATAAGCATAGCAGGTCGGGAGGAGGAGGGTCATGGGAGATGTTCGAGCCCCACAGTGTTGCTGAGATGCGCCCTCCGCCAGCTCAAGCTCTTTTCTGTTCGTTTCTGTGCGCTCACTCTATTCTCCTCTCCATCATGGTGAGGCAACGACTTATTAGCAGAAGGGGAGGCTCGAGAGGGGGAATCTCTCGTCAGCAGGCCAGGAGGTGAAGCTCCTCGAGCTCTCCCTCCTCCTCAGCTGACAATCCTCACTACCCCAATACGAGGAGTGGGCGGGGTCCTGCGGGTCTTCGCTCTGCTCCTTTCCCCCTGCTAAGAAATCCCTCCCCCACACTACGCTCTTCCACTTCTGGAGCATGCTTAACCAACCTGTCATTACGACCACCATTTCCATCTTGTTCACCGAGGAGGAGGCTCAGAGCAACCAGGAGCTCTGCTCTAGAAGTGCCTCATTTTGGGCGGAGCCCAGTCAACAAGGCCCCCATCAGAACATAGGTACTGCCATGGAAACTGAGCACGAAGGGCAGCACAGGCGGAAGGGGAAGGAGGCAATGCGGAATAGGAGTGAGGATTCAAAGCCTCAGCAGGCCTCGCCAGGCAAGGAGATAAATACGCAGAACGAGGAGGACACACGGCGGAAGGATGGTGATGGTGAGCCAAATCCGATGGACAACTGTGAAAACTGGGGCTACCGGATAGTGGAGGAACCGGCCACGGAGCTTATTGTGCCCAATGCCAGGTGGCAGTTCTTTTAGGATCAGGTTCCACTTCTATTTTTGTCCATGTAGGCACATCTAGTTGGATGAAAGGCCGGTTTTTGCTGTCTTGTTTGCTCTGTTTAGAAATCTGAGGATAATGTTTCTTTTTGTATTTTTGACTCCTTCAGACTGGTTTCCCCTCTGTTGGGGCAGTCTCAGAACCAGTGCCTCGGCAAGCTGAGAATGGCTGTCCTCTCTTACAGCCAACACCTTCTCTGTAAATAGATTTTTTCCTTATTAATAGATTAATCATGCTTAGCAAAAAAAAAAACATTTCTTAAGTTTCCCAAAGTGCATTTAAATGATTCACCACTTATTTCTTAAGAGGCAATGCCATATAAGATGATTCATGTGGGAATGTTAGTGATCTTTCCTGCAGCTACTTGGACAACATTGTGTATCTACAATGTCAACTTGAAATATTATTTTCTTGACATTTTTATTAGATCATCTAAAATTAATTGACCTATTGTTGAGTATAATTTTGAATCTTTGTGAGTTTTTTCTAAGCAAGCTTTAGGCCATCAAAATTCCCATAAATATATATCATCTCTAGGCCTTGGATATGGTCTTGGAATTCATAACATTATTTTCCTAGTGACTTGGTTTAGTTTCCTACTACTAGTTAATTGGATGCAGATCGGGTGGTTGGGAGAAATGTTTTTATCCTCCCCACATGGGTTTAATTCATGCATGTAACATGTTGAGCTCATAATGAGTATATTCTTGTAACGTCTTCAAGCCTTGTTTTCTAAGAGTCCCTTAAGGATCGAAACACATATTTGTCATATGGAATATAAAGATGTTTCTTGAGAGAGGATAGTTTCCTAATACTAGCTAACTATCCTTATTGGATGTTATGACTCTCCTAGTTTGTTATAAATAGAGGGCTTATTCTTGTATTTCACTATGAGAAGATCAGAATAACCCCTTTCTCTTTTTTCTCTCTCATGGAAAGATTTCCAATGTTGCAGAGTTTTCCTACTTGTGTGATGTTGTTCTCCCAAAACCTTCATCGCATTAGAGAAAATATATACAAAAACCTTCTCATTTCTCAAAAGATATTGTCGAGATAGATATATCCTACTAGTTTTTTTGCTAGCATTTTTTCACTTCTAAATCTGAAATCTACATGTGTATTATCTCACATCAAAGTTTTCATGTAACCCTCCATTATAGTTCCACGATTTGGATTAAAATATTTTGTTACGGAGTGTATCAATTGAGTATAAATGATGTGTTAATTTCAAACAAAATCATTTGTTTGGAAGCTAGAATCATTCATTGGGAGGAGCCACTCATGTAGAAGGTAACTAGATTATTGGTTTGGAAGATTCAAATACAATTTCAGGGAGGGATGATTAGGTATTAGCAATTATTTTAGGAGATATTATAAATAGCACCAAGAAAATTTTTTCCTTTCATCATTGATTGTGGTTTTTTGGTTTTTCTCCATGTCTTTTTAGCATTCATGATAGCAACACAACATCTTATCCTAGTACAATTGATAGATTTTAATTCATACCCTTTGTAAAACATTATATACCCAAAGTAAATAATGAGTTAACAAGATAATTGATTACTCTACTCTAGAGCTTGATCTATATTGTAGCCCCATTATCTTTGTAATATGCCCTCCAACACTAATATCCTTGGTAGTTCTTCAAATATTCACTTCTCCATCCTTAGATATAGTCACCTGGGTATCATGTTTCATAGAAAAACCTTATTTTGATCAAATGTGGTATAAATTTCCCTACATATCCCATGGTTTTTTTGTAGGGGTTGTATTTTTACATTTTCAACTCTATTTGGAAATTCTAAGACACATATTCGACATCCTTTATGTCCTTTATTGATAAAAAGTTTTATTCTAGGCTATTCAGCTCCTAAGTCCTCATACTTATCACACCTAGAAGCTCTAGATGTAATAGCTTCTACAATCTAAAAGACTATGGAAAATGTTGGTTACATCTCTACCTATATTTATCAAGGAAGTTTAAATATTTTCTTACACAAGAAAACTTGATAAAGTAGCCATGGGTTTGATTGGACTTCATATTACTAAATGTAAAATAATATTGAAAACAAAGTTGAGAAAAATTATACTCGTTGTTTGGTAAATTCAATGAATTTCAAGTTTTGTAGTTGGAAGTTGCATTATCGTATCTTGCACATTTTGAGCATTATTCTATTGAATATTTTCGTGTAAAATTCAAGTTTTTGTTGACATAATTGAAAGGTTATGGAAAAACCAAAACATATGAAGAATGCATTCTTCTAATTCTATCCAAGCTGAAAGGTTCATTTTAAGTGTTTTCTTCTACCTTTTATTCCACTATTGATGTACTTGAATAATATATTAAAATTCCCTCTTGGGGTTTTTTGTGACCATATTACCAAAAAATAATCTAAGCATGTGCAAACTAATGTTATTTTTAGAACTAAGAGTCAAACTCTTATGGATCAAACAACCAAAGGTGAGCACAAAATTGGGACACACAAAAGACATTTTTTTTAAGCCAATGATTCTACCTCAAAACCTCAACATAAATCATAATCCTCTACTACATACTCCAAGTCCAATGAGTCACTCCTCTAGGATGAATAACAAGTTAAGTTTAACTTACATTTTTTGTGCCATACTTGGGCATGAGGAATCCAAATGCTTAGCAAAACTAGAAGCATTAAAGGAAGACATGCAATAGGACAAAATTTTAGTGCTCAAACCTTCTTCAACTAGTAATGGAAAAGTGCTTTCTTTTCAAGCTTTATATGCATCTTTAGATAGTTGGGTACTTGATTCTAGTTTCTCACTTCACATTGCTCATTATCAAGAGATGCTTCCTTCCATGATTGTTAGTAGTGATTCATAAATTACAGTTGGAGACTCTTCATAACTTGATGTTTTAGAATATATCATTATGTAGTTATTTGATGGTTACATTAATTATGTTCTCCTTATTCCTACAGTTTATTCCAATCTACTCTTTATTTATCATATTCTTCAACTTTGTGATGGTAAGACAATGGAATTTTATCATCATGATGTGGTCATTACAGAACTACAAGATCCATACATTATTGTTTCTTTTAGGAGAGTTGATCATAGTTCTCAATTGTACAAGTTTTTTAGTTTTGAGCCTTCTTTAGGTTCATCTTTCAGTCCACATGTTGAATATTTGAATGAACTTTGGAATGAAATATTTTGACATATGACCTAAAACTATTTGTAGCATTTGAGCACACAAAATTTAGGGATTATTCTTCCTAAAGTATGTTGCATTGATGGAATTTTTCAAGTTTGTGTTCTTGAAAAAAAACAATAAGATCCTTTTCCTAAATGTAAGGCCTTGTGTGCTACTAAACCTCTTGAGTTTGTATAGAGTGATCCGTTTTCATTTATAACTCATATATTTAGGGGCTAAGTATTCACTTACCTTTCTTGATGAATTCCATAATCATTGTTGGATGTGATTTCTTAAGTAGAAAAGTAGGGTCTTTGTTTTTTTTAAGACCTTCAAAGTTTTTTTTGCAAAGAAGTAGTGTCCTCTTTCTATTAAGAAAATATTCATAGACAATGATGGGGAGGATGTCAATCAAACATTCAAGTATTTTTATAGAGAATATGGCATTCAGGGTCAACACTCTATTCCCTACATCACTTATTAAAATGGCATTGCTGAAAGAAAGATCCAGACATAGAAGAGAGGCCAATTAAACGTGTCATACCCCCTTTCCCAAGAAGGTTTCTTAGTTTTCTTTTCTGTAGCAAAAGAATTTGTAAGTAAATCATGGAAAATGATATGGGTATTTGCTTGTACCATTGGTTGACATTCTCACCTATCCCAACCACCTCCCCACAAAAGACAACGCTAAAAATTCATTTGAAATTTTGAAGAAGATGCATTATTACCCAATTGAATTCCAAAGTATATGGTATAATAACTCAAAAAAAAAATAGAAACATGCCTTTAGATCCATGTGTAGATTTCCCAACTTTAGTGGCAAAGCCCCTTCTTTGGTCTTTGAAGTGATGTTTCAAAAATGCATGAAATTGTTTTTTAGTGTGCACTTGATAACCTAAACCACTGTAAGGATAGAGAGTAAGATTTGAAATCCAAACCACTTAATCCAAAATTTACCCCAAGTGAATTATAACATGCTTATGTATAAATCATGAAAGGATATATATGGGATTTTTTTATCTTTTTTAGTTAATGACTACCCAAATGAGTAGTGTATGACAACATGTGTAGACTTTAGTATTTTTCCAAAACAAACTTCTCACTCCCATGTGGATTCTGCTTTTGATACAATCATCCTCTTATTATTATATCCAAAATTATTTTTCTTCCTTTTTTGCATAGAAATCTTTGTCCCAATGACCACCTCATTTGCAAGCTTCTTCTTCAAAACTTGAGACATATAATATATCATGGAGTCACCCTTTATTGGGATGTCTAGTGCATAGGAAACTTCCTAAAAATTTAGCATGTACTTTTTTACATGTAGAACCTATGTTGAAGCTTGTTTTTACCTTATTTTCATAAAGTGGTTGGCTTGTATGGTGTTTTCGTTGCTACAACACCCTCCATAAATTTCACTACATTCGAACTTTGGAGCCTACTATCACCATCGTACCTAATGTGTCTCTTTGATCGTAAAATATCATCTCATGTTAGTTTATGAGTTTCAAGTATTCTTGAATGATCTCAAGTGTTGCCGCATTGATTAGAACATCTCTAGGTGCATTTCATGGTTACAACATCTTTGTGTTGTAAAACAACACTTTCAGGTTGCAATAACACACAATTCACTTGCTATACTTGGAGAACATGTATAAAGTGGAATTTTGATGTATATTCATTGTTAATCAAGCTTGTTTAAGTTCTCTTTATGATTTGGTATGTGTCGCATGTGGTTTTATGTTTAGAACTCATTCTATTCACCCCTTGCCTTATCACCCAGACTTAGACAAATTTCGGTTGCAAAACGATCTCATTAAGGCTAAAATCACATGAGCACACTCCAAAGCCTTGATGGGAGACCCTTCATTGTTTGAAAGTGCACCCTTCACCCTCCTTGCGATTTGGGCGCACTCCCAAAACACAAATCCCCTTCCTTGTTCCGAATTCTGCCCTCCAAAACCAAGCCTTCCTTTGAGCACACTCCTTCGACTTGAAGGAATGCACCCTCCTTGGGAGCACTGCTTTGACCTGAAGGGATGTGCCCTCCTTGGGAGAACTCCTTCGACCCAAAGGAATGCACCCTCCTTGAATGCATGAGTGCACCTCGAATGCCTTAAGCTCCACCCTTCAACCTTCCACAATGCATCATGTGCCCTCTTGACCCTTTGAGCGCATCAGTGCACTTCGAAGGCACGAAGCTTCATCCTTAAGCCTTCAGACTTGCATCATTCACCCTCTTTGGTCTTTTCAGTGCATGAGTGCACTTCAAAAGCATTAATCTTCATCCTTCAGCCTTCAGACTTGCGCCATGTGCCCTCATTGGTTTCCTTTGAGCACACTCCTTTGACCTGAAGGAATGTGCCCTCCTTGGGAGAATTCCTTCTTAGACCTAAATGAACACGCCCTCCTTGGAGCACCCCTTCAACCCGAAGAAATGCACCCTTCTTGGTTTCTTGAGCAAATGACTACATTTTAAAGGCACGAAACCTCATCCTTCAACCTTCACAAGTGCGACCTACACCCTCTTTCTCTCCCTTGAGCGCACATCACACTTGGGAATCCCAAAACATTCCCCTTCATCCTTTGGACTTATGCCATGCACCTTGCCTTAATTGACTCCCTCTCTTGAGTGCATAAGTGCATGCAAAAGCCATGAAGCCTTTCCCCTTCAGCCCTTTAGCCGTTCAAAGTGCACCCAGAAGCCCATTTTTTCCCTCTCGAGCACACTGAAAAGGCATGAACAAAAAATTTTCATAAAACATGGTAGAATAGGAGACTTTTAGGTTGATCGTTACTTTTCATGAGTGATTGCAGACACAGGTATTCTAGAAACATCATGGCAAGCACGCATGAGGAAGATCAGACAAAGAGAAAAAAACGAAGGAAGTTGTATGAAGAATGAAGAGCACGCCTGAACCTTGATGATAAAATCACCCCAAAGACTCCATTACATCAAATACCATTTGGAGGGTGAGGAAATCAATGATTGAAGCTACTTGAAGAAATGAAGACATAAGTGGCAGCCATGTCACCATTGGATAAAGTCCATGTCATCAGTCACTATTAGTACCATTCATCAAAGATAGTGATATATCAAGTATCATCACATGATGATGTGGAAGCCATGATGTATTATTGTAATCATTGGAAGCCCAAGATTCATATGTGGAACATGAAGAGTCACATTGTCATATATGGACAAAAATTGTATAGAAGTCTAAAAGTCATTTAGAAGTTCAAGAATTGTTTAGAATTCCAAAGGACATGCTAGAAGTCCAAGAGTCATGAGGATATGAAAGGAAATTCCTCTTGTTATAAAAGAAAACTCATAACTCAAGCAAATGGCTTTTGGAGGCTTAAGCTTTAGAGCTATTATTGGCTTCTCTACTTGGCATAGGAAAGAAAACTATTCTTTGGAGAAGCAAGAAGTGACTTAATGTTCACTATTAGAACTAGTGTTCGCCATTGTAATTGATGTACTTGGATATTTCACCTTCTAATAGAAGCTCTATGATCCAACACATTTTCATGCATGTATCACAAATGTTTTAGGACTACTCTTGGGATGTTTATGGTATATGTTGTGTTCATATGTACTGGAGAAATTGAACTATTTCGATGGCTTCGATACTTATCTTGTTGCATGTGTATTGTATTTTTTTCAATATTGTTGTGTGAACTATTTCTTAAACGAATGTTTTAGGATAGTACTATTACTTTCCTCTTAGAGACTCACTTTTTGTCTTCCCTCGCTAAGGTTTCCTTTTACATCCTGCAATTGGTGCTTCACAGTGTCATCTTACTTTCTTATTCAAGGTTTATGTATATAATCTCTTATGTTATCCATTGAAACCAACATGAACCTTTGTGTTATGGTAGTCGAGCCAGTACTCTAAATGGGGCTCCTACTCCAAACAATATGAGGTCCAACTGGGACTTCACATCAGGGAGACCCCATGTATATTGGTGGTATCTAGCACTATCGACATGTGGCTACTATCAAACAAATACCATACCTTTAACTGTAAATTTCCTTTCACAATAATGTTGATCAACCTATTGCTCAATGTTATTAGTTTCCATAAAGAATTTTTCCTTGAGGGTGCTAATCATTTTCTTTGTTTTTGGTCAACAACAGTAAGGGCTCTAGTGTTTCCAATGACCCTATCCTTGGGTGATAGGGATTCATAACCATATAATTCCTTAAAGGGGTCATTTCAATAGAAGAGTGGTAGGTTATATTTATACTAGTAATATGAAATATGTAATCACCTTGTCCATTTACCCTACATATACTTTGTGTACATTTAACGATATTATTCCAATCACTTGTTAACCACCTCAAGTTGCATATTCATTTGAGAATTATTCAATACTCATGTTAAAAGTTACCCTTGCTAATTTGAAACTTTTATTTCCAAAAGTGACTAACAAAATTGGGATCTAAATCACAAATGATTTGAGGGTGGATTTCATGAAGCTTGTATACTCGTTTAAAGAGTAAATCAAGAATCATAAAGTTGTAAGTTTGGTAGCTAAGGGAATGAAATGAGCATAGTCTGTTAAAAAAATGACCACCACAAAGACAACATCTTTACCTTCATAGAGTGACAGAATGACATTGAATCCCACAAATACTACTCCAATTTTTTTTTGGGAATCCCATTAGGTTGGAGAAAACAAGATAAAGAACAACATCCACCTTATTGCTTTGCAAAGTGTTTCAATCTTACAACAAAATGCATAATATTAGACTTCATTTCCAAGTAATAAAAATTGGGGATACATTTTTATGAGTGTTTTTGAGAACTACATTACCAACTAAATGGGATGCATGTGCACTTTGAAGAGCATATGTAAGAATAGGATATCCAAGTTGAAAATATAAGTTTTTTTTTTTTTAAATGATGTCACCATTCCCAATTGTGCAATATTTCCCCTTATTTCCATTAATAACTCATTTTTGAAGTTAAATTATAGAAGGATCTAGTGATAGTATACAAGGAGCTCCTATAACCAAGGAGGTTTCACTACTACATTTGGGTGAAAATTCTACCTGAGGAATCCAACGAAATGGATAAAATCAGAAAAAAGTGTGAGAAGTTAAATGTATTTTTTGTTTTTTTTTTGTTTTTAATCCAACTCCCATCGAATATTTGACGAGAGTTCTTTTACCATCAGATATCTGACACTTTATCCAATATGAAAATATGTTGTCCAATATCCTACAAATGAAAATTAACCATTGCATAACATTCAATTCCATCATTAATGGATTTTTCCACTCACAACATCTTATATGGGACTACTTTACATTGAATTTAACTAATTAAAATAAATATAACAGTAAATATTATAATTATATAATACATAGTATAATATTATATATAGTATTATTATTATAATAATTAATATATATTAAACCAATATAATATTATAGATTATGAATATAGACATATATAATATATAATATATAGAGAGAGAGAGAGAGAGAGAGAGAGAGAGAGACCCGAACATCATATAATTTTTACATAGCTTCTATACGTATTAGTTGCGATTGTTTTGAAAGGTTGTAGGCTTATTTTGAGGTTATTTTTGAACAAAATCATCAATGAAAGTTTGGTGACAAAAAATGTGACATAACATTCCTCAAGGAGACCAAGGATATGTGGGATCAACAACGGGGGCTTCTGAGGATCAAAGGTGTTATTACCCTTGTAGAAATTGCAAAGGTTTGAGGCCGAGGAGAATTATAATAAAATAAACTAAAAAACATTGCAGAGACTATGGACAAGCCGAAGGCGGACATGAATATCGTCCATTTGTAAGTTATTCATTATATGTCTTTGTATTGTAAATTGTATTATCTTTTTATTGTAAATGTATTTTATAATATTCTTTTGGGAAGTGTTTGACCTATGTTGTCATCTTGATGTCGACTAGAAATATTATTTGATTATTTTCGTTAGGGTCGATTAAGGAGTTATGTCAATCTAGGGGTTAATTACTTTGTGGTCTTAGGAATAAGGGTTTATTGTTTAAGGGTTTAGGGGTTCTGGGTTAAGGGGTTAAGGGTTAGGGTTTTAAGGGCTTAGGGGAATGGGGTTAAGTTGTTTAGAGGGTTAATTAGGACCAATAGGATTTAGAGGTTAATCATGAGCTTTTATGGAGCATTATTAATAAGTTTTTAAAGTATATTATGCCTATAAATTAACATATGGACATAGCGAATACATTTTTATAGGAAAAATGAAAATAATTATATAGATATATTGTTAATAAATTTATAAGACAAAATGATAAATATAAATAATCACATAAAGATTTAAATTAAAATAAATATTTGATAAAAAAAATTAGTAATAAGAGAGGAGATTGATAGATAAATAGGAGTCATTATAAGCTGGGTTAAGATGATAATTAATAAAAACAATTATTTATGAAAAAAACATATGTATATATGTGTTGTATATAGTATATGTGTGTGTGTTGGTGTGTGTGTGTGTGTGTTAATTAAAAAAGTTTAAATTTTTCAACCACAATTTATTAAAATGTTATGTTCCTAACTACAATCTATTATGCTCATAAAAGATATTATTTCTCATTTTTTCGGGAAAAAAATATGGGACACGAGCCTTGCACTTGGTGTTTCAAAACGTTATAGGTGACAATGAAAATTTTAAGCTCAAGCGATATAGAGTGAAGAATTCTTCTATATAAAGTCTCTTTTTGTGATAAGTAAAGGGTCTCATTTGTTGTAAATTGTGGGAAAACTAATTGAAGTAATATCAAAGCTATAATATTTTTAGCAAAAGGATAGATTAATGAAATGATTGATAAATCATCAATGGTTATTTTTTCCAAATTTATCTTACTTACTATCACTCATGCAAGGTAGAACATTTCATTTTGAATGTCCTTTGAAGTAGGCACAATGTTTTTATTCTATAACATTCACTTACCACTAAGTACAAAGGAGTGAGTTTTTGACATTTTGGTCAATCAAATAAGTAGTCAAAAATAAAGAATACCCCATTTGTGTATAAGGAGAGATATTTGATGTCATGACTTAGTAAAAAGTGTTTCCTATAAAAAAAAATGTCTTTAGTGGGTTCCCTACCACTTGCCTAAAGAGTAAAGTGCACTTCCTTTATGCAAGCTTAAACAAGCATAGAATTGTCCATCAAGACAACGCCTATGTGATGTTCAGCTCATGTCGATAGTCAGTGTGCACTTTTGTTGACAACCTCCCTCACTTTGGTTTCATTTGTACTTCTATTTTGGTGAGTTTTCTCATATATCATCTTTTGCACATTTTTCGCTCTCACAAGTGTCACTTTCACATTCTTGGTTGTCGTTTTGGCTTGATTTCACTTTAATAAGTGGCATTTTCATCTTATCTTTGCTCTGGCATGTGTTTCTTTTAAGGTCGTTCGCATGTGAAAGTGTCATTTTCATGTCTTCTTACAGTCGCAGTAGTGGTATTTAAGTATGTTCACGCCTATATGTGTCAAACCTTTGCACATCACTACAGTTATTTTTGGTGCACTTCTCTGCATTAAACACTCTTACATATCATTAGAATATGTGTCAAACACATTTATACAACTCACATGTGTTGATTGTTCCTAAATATTTTCAACATAATCTTAAACGTCTTGCTAAATTGCACAAGATTTATGGTCGAATTGATTTGTTATATTTGTTTCTTGCTCTCACCCAAGCTCATGGTTGCTCACCCATCCTCTTAAAACTTCCAGTCTCTAAATGAACTTAAGAAAGAATATAAAGTTATAATGATGAATGCAAAATAAGATCAATATTTTTTTATTATGGTTGTGACTATATATCTCATAAGGTGTCTCGCTTTCTACATGTCAAGAAAAGTAACATCTTTCTTATATTTTTTCAACATATTCTTAAATATCTTGATAAATTGCACAAGCATCATCTTTGATTTGTTTTCTTTGTTTCTTGGTCTCACCTAAGTTGTATTTATCTTTGCCTTTGATGTCTTTGTTGTCTTTGTTTTCATTATATATTATATTTGTATACGGTTGTTATATCAATGTTTAAATGTTTGCTATATATAGTAATATTACTTTATTGATCGTAATTGTAGAGTATGGGACCCCTAGGGCATATCTCGATGAGGAAGGTGTGGTTGTAGTACAAGCGCCTGTTCAAGAACATGGATCAATTAATATTGAGGATCAAGCTAATGATCCTATGGAAGAAGATAATTATGTTGATAACATAGTTGAAGAAGATGGGACAAATACATTGATCCAGGAGACATTTAATAACGTTGGAATGGATGGTGATGGA
>APFE031284880.1:0-24147 GCA_000404065.3 Pinus taeda
GGTCCTAAACCAAACAAGGGTCCTAAGCAATTTCAACCTCAAAATAAAAAATCATTTCACCAGAATGATAAGGCAAATAAAAACAAAGGGAAGAAGACTGATAGACATTGCCACTTTTGTAATCGAGATGGACACTTAGAATCCAAATGCTTTAAGAAGATGGAAGCCTTGGAAGCAGCAATGAAGAAGCATAACATCCATTTGGAGCACTCTTCAACTTCAACTTCATCTTCAGGAATGGCACTTTCTGCATGTGGTTGTCAAGCATCTGGGTCTGGCTATGCACTAAATGTATCTTCTTCCTCTCATTCTCATGAGTGGCTCATTGATTCTCTTCTTATCACATGGCCAAAAACAAAGCCATGTTTTCTTCTTTAAATGATTGTAACACCAAAAAAATATATGTTGGTGATGATAGATCTCTTAGTGTTGTAGGGACTGGAACTGTTCATATAGACAATGGTCAATTTAATGATGTATTATGTGTTCCAACCTTATCCTGCAACCTTCTATCTGTATATCAGATAACTCATTCAGGTGAAGGTAAAATCGTTGAAATTTCACCTCACGATGTTGTAATTAAGAACCTAAGAGATCCTAGACAGATTTGAGCTACTGGCATTGATGATGATTCTACAAGGTTGTATAAGTTTCCCAACTTTGGGTCATCAAATCTTCTCTCGGTATTTGTTGCTCATAACGATGAAGTGAGCAAACTTTGGCATGAGCGATTTGGTCACTTAAACTATCGCTCTCTTCAGAATCTATGTAAAGAAAATATGGTGACAGGCCTTCCAATGGTATCTTGCAGAGATGGTGTTTGTTCCGAATGTGTACTCAGAAAACATCATCGGGACAGTTTTGAAAAACGTGCCTCTTGGCACGCCTCAGCGCCTTTACAGCTTGTGCATAGTGATTTATGTGGTCCACTTCCAGTTGTTTCATTCTTTGGCTACAAGTATTTCTTAACTTTCATTGATGATTTCTCCAGACGCACTTGGGTATACTTCTTAAAACTCAAGAGTGAAGTATTTAACATGTTCTTGGCTTTGTTGAAAAACAATATGGACATCAAATTCTTAAGCTAAGATCTGATAATGGCGGAGAATATGTTAACAACAAATTCATTGACTTTTGCACTCAGAATGGAATTCAAATGCAACATATTGTTCCATATAATCCACAACAAAATGGTGTAGCTGAAAGGAAGAATTGCACCTTAAAAGAAATAGCTAATTGTATGCTTCAATCTAAAGGACTTCGTCTTAATTTTTGGGGAAAAGAAATTAACTATGTAAATTACATAATAAATCACACTCCTACTAAGGTTTTAAAGAATATCACTTCATAAGAAGCATGGAGCTCAATTAAACCAGATGTAAGTCACTTTCATGTTTTTGGAAGTGAAGCATGGGCCCATATTCCAAATGAGAAACATAAAGCTTTAGAACCTAAGAGTGAAAACTGTATTTTTATTGGATATTATGAAGATGTCAAAGGATGTAGACTTATTCCACTTAAGTCCAAAAATGTTACCATTAGAGGAGATGTAAAGTTTGCTGAAAATATATTGGCCTACGAGCCCAGTTCAGTGGATGTGCCACCTCTCTCTATCTCTTCTACTTTTGAAAATATTTCTTCCTCAGATGATGAAAGTGAGGATGACAATCCTCCCCCACCTTCTCAGGATCCTCCTTCAGCTCCTCAGCTTCCAAAATGGGTCTGTGCTACTCGGGATGCAGCAAGTGATCTTGCCGGTGATCCTACGGATCAGCAACATACACATTCTCAATTCGATAGAGCCTCTTCTTTACTGTCTCAAGCTTTAGCGAATTATGATCCTGACACCTTTGTAGAAGCTTCCGTCCATCCAGATTGGGAAGCTGCTATGAATGAAGAATATCGTTCATTATTGGAAAATGATACATGGGATCTTGTTCCTCTACCAAAGGGACGAAAACTTGTTAGATGGAAATGGGTTTACAGAACCAAGTATGGGCCAGATGGAAAATTTGATAAACATCAAGCTCGTCTTGTTGCTAAGGGTTTTTCACAAGTTGAAGGAATTGACTATAATGAAACCTTCTCCCCTGTTGCCAAAATTAATTCTATCCGCCTTGTTCTTTCCCTTGTTGCCTCTCTCAAGTGTGAAGTCCATCAGATGGATGTTAAATCTGCCTTCTTGCATGGGGACTTGCATGAAGAAATCTATATGGAACAACCTACTGGCTTTATACAAACAAAATCCAACCTTGTATGTTGGCTTAAGAAATCCTTTTATGGTCTCAAGCAAGCTCCTTGGTCTTGGTATGCCAAAATGGACAACTTTCTTTTAGAATCTGGCTTTTCTAGGTATCATTATGACAATACTATCTATACCAAGAAAGTGGGAAAGTCTCTTATCATTCTTGTTCTTTATGTTGATGATCTTATCCTCATTGGTAGTGATCCCAACATTATCAACCATGCGAAGTCCAGCCTTAAAAGGAATTTTGAAATGACAGACTTAGGACACTTGCATTATTTTCTTGTCTTCAAGTCTTGCAATCCAAGGAAGGTATTTCCCTTTCCCAGTCCAAGTATGCCTGTGATCTTCTACACCATTTTCACATGGAAGACTGTAAGCCAGCCCCTTCTCCCTTTCAATCTAGAGCCAAACTTTCAGTCACTTGTACTTCCCATGAAGTTGATGCTACCTTATACCATCAACTTGTAGGAAAGCTTTTGTATCTAACCCATACTCATCCTGACTTTTCCTTTGTTGTTGGCCTTGTTGCTTGGTTTATTCAAAACCCACTTGAAAGTCATTGGAAAGCAACTAAAAGAATACTTCATTTTGTTCAAGGTACAACTCAGTTTGGGATTCATTACAGTGCAGAAGAATCTCCTCTATTGGTTGGTTTCACTGATTCCGATTGGGCTGGTGACCCTGATGATCAGAAGTCTACTGCAACTTATGTGTTTACTCTTGGTTCAGGACCTATTACATGGGCTTGCAATAAACAAGGTGCCATTTCTCTTTCTTCAACAGAAGCAGAGTATCATGGTGCCGTAGAAGCTAGTAAGGAAGCCTTGTGGCTTCATTAGATCCTGTCAGAATTTGGCTTTCAGCAACAACATCCGACTACACTTTGGTGTGATAATCAAAGTGCGATTCAACTATGAAAAGATCTAGTCCAACATCAGCGCAACAAACACATTGAATTTCACATGCACTTCATGAGAAAGCTCATTCACGACCATGTTATTGAAGTGCAATATTGTTGAATAGATGATCAAGTTTCAGGAATCTTTACAAAGGCTCTCACAGAGGCGAAGTTTACTAAACTTCGATTTATGGTTGGAGTTCAAGAAGTTGTCACTAAGGGGGGATAGGCTCTAGTTCCTCCTTCCTTCTCCTATTGTGTCATATTTGTACATCCTTCAATCCTATCCCAAGTTTTTCTTAAGGGGGGATGTTAGGATATTCCGACACATAGGAAGTAATTAAGTATAACTTGGTCTAGTATAGAGTTAGTTAAAGTGTGTTTCTTTACTATGTACCTTTTCTAACTTACAATCTGACGGTAACGATATGTAGTGATCCGACGTTTCATTCTCTCCTTGGTATTACCGACACTTGATCCGTGGCTTAACACCCGATTGGTCCATGATCTCTATTTAAAGAGCATGGAGGGTCATTTGTAGGGTAAGCATTCATGAGAGAAGCTTATGTACATTTTCATTATTTTATTAATAAATTGCCTGAAGTGGTCGCGTTGAATCAGGCCGTGGACTGTTTCCCTCTTTGAGGTTTTTAACCACATGAACAATACTGGTGTATTAATCTGTGATCTTTTTGTGAGCGGTGTCCTTTGGTGTTCTGTTTTAGGAACTTACCCTGTAAATTCCTACATTCATTATATATTATTAAATAATCATTTATGAAAATAATTATAATTGATAAATAGTAATAGGTATCAACCCAAGATAAACATCAATTTTTTTTTGAAAAACCTTTTATATTATTTTAAAAAATATAAATGATCTAAATTATAGCTTCATTTTAAATTATCAGATAAAAATTAATATATGACTATTTTTTTATATTTAAAAATTAATGTATAATTTAAACATATATACATTTAAGAAAAATATAACAAGATTTTTAATCATGGAAATTCACTACAAGGAAGAACAACTACAAGAATATTAGCCACGAGGCTACAACCCAATCGAGATTGGAAGCATTTAGTTGGACCTTTTGGCCTGAGGCTAAGAGGTCTTCCCATGGAAATCTATTTGCATCTCTTGTAAATCTAGTAAGCTTCCAAATCCTAGTTTTTAATAGGTTTTGCATCAAAGAATTATCCTCTAGTTTTAATACGTTGCGATCTTTGCCTTCTAAAACAGTCAAATTTGTATTTTGATCACACACTTGAAATATCTAATATAAATAATTTTATCTTATTTTTCAAAAATAAAGTTGAAATTTGTCATTTATCTTAGCCTTAACTTCTATGAAGTTTTGCAATCTATATTTTAGTATCTAAACCCTTATGTATTTGAAATTCTTACAAATTTATTATTACAACAGTTTGATAATGGGAATGCCAAAAATTGTCTTCCATAAATGATTTGAGCATCCTGACACATCTAAAGAAGTTATACCTAGAAAATGATGGAAAAATGAAAACATTGGATTTGAAACTCATGATTAAAATCATTTAATATATAATTAATATATAATTGATGTAAATATTTTTGAATCCTCACACATACAAAAGCTTGACCAATATGATTATATGTCTAATCTTGGAAAGTCTACCCCATGACAAGGCTAACATGTCAAAGTTAAAAGGACTTGGGATAAAATGTTCTCTCCTTTTGAAAATGGAAAGAAAGTTTTTGAAAATATTTAATTGTGTGTGAGATATATATGAATGTCGTGTTAGTGTCAGTATATGCATACTTCCATCAGAGATCAAATCTGCTCTTTGAATTTTCATTTTAGGTGTCTCATACTAAATTTTGGATCATTCCATTAGGTCATGTTAAAATGGTCCACTGATGGTTGTAGGTCATGTTAAAATGGTCCACTGATGGTTGCCTTTCCTTAGAAAATCAAATCTTCCCTCATGAGGTACATTTGCTAACCCATTTCCATATTATATTCAGTTGACGTTTCAAATATGTTACTTTAGGTGTCAAGGCAGTTGTCTTTCCATTAGGTTTTAAGGTTCATTTCCAAGGTATTTCCAATAGGTCTTAGGGTTCATTCCCAAGGTAAAAAATCATGATTTTAAGTGTGAATAAAGGGCAGCAAAGGTATGAGGATGACCAATAAACAAAGAGTAATTGCCAATAAGTCATGATGATTGTATAAAGATATTTTGTCACTAATGTAATTTTCATCTCAAAAACATGTTTTTGAGATGAAAATAGAGTATTTTTAGTTTATTTATATTCTTTTTATGTAATTCAACCCATTTTGTGTAATAAGTGTTCTTAGCTGCCCCAAACATTTCTCCTTATTTCAAGAAAATGAAACCACTAGAAAAATCGGTTCAATCCGTGCATCATCCACCTGAAAAGAGACAATGAAAGAAAAGGTATTAAACAGAGATTTGAAGGAAATAAGGTTCCAAAACATTAGAAAGTGGGTTTTTCCAATGAAAAATCAAAATAAATCCCTATATAACATGTCACACTCATTTTCCAAACTCATCACTCTCATTTGACAAAGAGAAAGAAAAGCATTGAAGGAGAGAGGAGAATTGAGGCCAATGGGTGGCTAAGGAGAAGAGGCGTTGTGCATAGGAGACAAGGCACTATGCATAGGAGATAGGGTGTTGCGCACAGAGCAATTGGAGGAGGTGCTATGCACAGAGGTCGGAGTGCTGTGCATAGGAGTGCAGCATTGCGCATATGGCAGTTTCTCCAATGCAAATTTGAACAATGCTACGCATGGGAGTGGAGTGCTACACACTTGTAGGTGGTGCTGTGTGTAGGGATATCAAGTGCCAAAACAGTCTATCAGCCACTCAAAACATGTTTTTTTCCTTTTATAGCCTATAGACAAGTAAGTGTAATATCTAAGGTATCCTCTTAGCATTCAATTCATCAGTTTGAAGTTGGTTTGTTATTTCAAAAATGAAACCCTAGATTGCAACAAATCCCACCTATACATCCTTCCACCCATTTCTTGAAACCCTAATCCCTCCTATACATCCCTCCACCTATTCCTTGAACCCTATTCCCTCAAACAAATTCCTCCATATCCCTTATTCCCTAATCCCCAAAGAAAAATCATAAAACCCTATTTACTAAATAGTCCCTATCAAAAAATAATACCCTCCCTCTCATTTTCATATTTTATATATTCCATCCTACACCACATAAGTTCATCTCCCATTCCCTTATCCATAATTACCAATACTTACTCCTTCATTACCTTCTCTAGGTTTAGACAACTTCAAAATTTGACAAACATGGACAAAGAGGATAGGGATTATGAGGAGGAGGAAAATATTAGCAGTGAGAGTTTGGGAGATGAACCTTAGCATCAGAGAAAACCACACATGGGAGGCAGAATTATCAGGGTGGAACCATGAAACATCAGAGAGTTACAGGCTTCTCATATGACTGTCACTTGTTTCAGGCATCTAGGGTGTTATGAGTTCTCTGAGTAGGTGGAAAGAGTTCAACATCATCTTGCACTGACCAGGCATTTTGTAGCCAATCTCTATGATTACAAGGTAACTCTTGTCGGGGTGAAATTTATAGTTTCATCCTCCATCATTGTTAATGCTATAAGGATTCCAAATGTGGGGGAGAAATGGTATAAGGCACAAGATTTGGATGAGCAATATTATGAGCCATACATCAAATCTAGGTACAAAAATGAAAAGAAGAGGACATTTCCTTTCAAGTTCCTTGAAGACAAATATGCCCCTATGATGAGGACCATTATGAAATATTTCACATGTGAGGGAAGATTTTCTAGATTGTACACCTATCACATTAGGCTTCTTATGCACTTCACAAGAATGAAAATGTTGAACATCCTGTATTTCTTATTTAGGAACATTGAGAAGATGGCCTACATTCTACAGAAAAATCCATACCCCCAGCAAATGAATAGTCTCTATCACTATTCCTAATCAAGATGATTGTGCTACAACATCTCAATCTCCTTAACATCTCCTGGGAGACATTCATCGCCAATGACATCTTCAAGGGTCCTCAGATTCCTCCACCGGTGCCTCAAGAAGCAAAAAGACCTTCCAGCAGTGCCAAAGTAAAGAAAGATGAGAAGGTTAAAGAGATTAGAGTTTTTGAGGAGCCAGAAGCCTACAAGAAATATCAGAGAGGGGTTAGAAAGTTGTTTGTAGAAGATAGGCAACTGTTTACTCCAGTTGATGTGGAAGGGGCCTTGCCTTCTTCATAAGCTCGTAGGAAAATGCTTGCTCCAAAAAATGTGGAAGGGGCTTCTCCTTCTTCATCAACACAATAGGTACAACAGGTGCAACAACAACATAAAGGAAAGGAAAATATGTTGGAGGAAAGTTTTGATGATGAGGAGGAGAGGGAATTTTATTTGATGGAGGATGATGAAACAGAATAGCCACACATCCATCATGGCATTGAGATAGTTGACTTGGAGGTTTAAGATGAGGCAATAAACAAAAACATCACCATAAGGGAAAAAGATGAACAGATCCAAGCACTGATGGACAACTTGGCGAGAGCTAAGTATGTCATTTCATACCTTGAGCAAGAGAACAAGAAGCTAAGTGAAAAACAAGTCCTCATGGAGCTGGAACTTCTCAAGGAAAAGAGGCAAAGTCACAAGGGCGAATCAGCAATGCAAGAGGAAGAAACACCGACTACCTTGACTACAAAACAAAGAATTGAGAAGGAAATTGAGGAGTATAGAGAAACGTTTCTTGACAGGGTAAATTTGCATTTGGAGAAGCTGCTACAAAAGGCCAATAGGGACAATCGAATCATGAGGCACATGGCTCACTATTACAGGACCCAGAACAAGATTTGCAACACAAGGGTCAAGCGAATGAAAACAAGGCTAAAACAAGCACTCAAAGGAAAAAAGGAGGATGATAGGCTTAGGTTTCTTGCTAAAGCTTCCTTGGCTGATCAAGATACTTAATGGTGGTGTTTTCCACAAATTTTGTGCAAGATTTGAAGAATTTTTGCCTTTTGAAGAATTTGGCAATTTTTAACATAGAAATTTTGGCTCTATGAGCAGCACCACTGGTGCTACGCTTTTCCTAGGGGAATCCAATGAGGTAATGGTCAGAATTTTTGGATTCAAAATGATGATTACTTTCACCCTAAAAATTTTCTAAGCTTTTAGGCCAGAATTGGTCAACCAAAAGGTCAAAACACACCCAACAAATGACCTTTCTGCCCTTTTTTGGACACACAGAAGAAGCCTTGGGAGAATCAGCTTTTCAGGAGTCAAATGAGCTTCAAATGAAGAAATTCAAGATGTTCTGGAAATACGACTTGACGAGATTTCCAATGAGCTATCAAGAGCTCCATTTGGACACTAGGAAGGCTTTAACAATGGACCTACAAAAAGTGTCGTGCATAGGACTTGGGCGTTGCGCATAGGACAAAAATTGTGGTTAGTTTCCATTTCACCATGCAATGGTTGTAATTTTGGGTTTCCTCTGATAGATGGTGTTTTATTGATGTAAATAATGACTAGTCATGTAAATATGATGGATAATAAGTACTAGAAGGTAGATTCATTAGATTAAAATTTATCTTGAGAACGAATGAATCAGTTTCCTCACTTTTAGAGGCAAGTTGTTAGGATTCCTAGATTCCAGTTTCTTGTTCAGTTTTGCTTAGATTAACTCCTCATCTTAGGGATTCGACCCCTAAGGATGGGAGGAGGATGAATCAATGTCTATATCTTCTTTTTATTTCTCATTGTAAAGGGTTGGACTCAGCTGGATGCTTATGCTTTGAAGAGACATCATTTTGTATCAGTTTTAATAGGAGATTAATGAAATTTGCACCTTATGTGAATGTATACAAGTCTGAGAGGTTGAATCCATATCTTTATGATCTATTTTGGGTAGAAATTTCACAGTCTGTGTTTTCTTCAATTTAGGAAGAATCCATAAAGTTTACATTCTATTCCTAGCTCCTCACCTTTCTTTTCACCTCATCCACCAAACCCTAAGGTTTTGATCATCGTGCCTACCTTGCTCCATCGAACACCCTCCAATTTTGACCTAATTTCCTTGCCCTAAACTATTTTCCTCCTCCTAATCCGGAAAAACCCTTCAAAATCAAATCAAAACTTGTGCTAATATGCCTAGCCTAATATCATTTTCTTGATCTAGTCATCTTGGCCGAGATCCTTATGGAGAGAGCCCTCTCCTGGCCTAGCAGAGCTAGCCACTTGGTTAAGTGTGTTTTTGGTTACCCTGGCATTACCCTACTTCAAGCTGAGGTTCAATCTAGGTGATAACATAGTGGCGACCATACTAGGGAAATGAAAGATTAAACACCCTAGTAATATATTTCATTTGAATTCTTAAGCTTGTGGATGATGAGTTTTAGAATTTACTAGACTGAATTGGAAAGTTGTAAAGAAATATATAAAATTTCAAAATTAGACATATTGGCTTCTTGAAAGTACAAAAGATCTAAATCCTCCAACCATTATCAGTGATCCTCATAAAATTGGGTGAAAATCTAAGAAAGATGTAGAGAAATCTAGTTTAGCCGAAGAACGATAAAGTAAGGATTTCTTTCCTCATGTTAATTCACTCCCGGGAAGGTTAGACACTTTCCAAGACATTGAGTTTGATGTTAATTTTGAGAAAATTCTTTTTTGCAGTAAATATTTAAGTTGGATTGATCATATGGTTGTTGATTCCTCTATATCTTTTGATAACACTCTTGAAGACTTGTTTCCATAAAGTAAATCAGGGTCACAACTTTTTCATACTCTTGATCAGATGCAAAACCTTTCTTCAAACTTAAACACTTGGGTGAAAAATAAGACTCATTGACCATCTTTTGATTTATAAAAGATCTCCTTTGCATCTACTACCACCCAAACAATCCCTTACCCACTACCTTCTTCTTTATAGATTGTTCACACTACTCAAGCTATCATTAATCCCCCTTTAAGTATACTGAGTACCCCAATCCTTGCTTTAAATCCATCACCTCCCCCACCTCCACCCCTTGTTTTACCTCAAAATCCTGGTGCCATGCATGCTGATTATCAAACCAAAATACCTTTCTTTGATGGCACCCAAACCATTACAGCTCAACAACACGTAGACAAGATGAATGATTTCTTTGACCTCCATGAAGATGAAATTGAATATGTGATGATGAAGCTGTTTGTACAAAGTTTTGGAGGAGAAGTTAGGAAATGTTTCAGAGCCCTACAAGAAACTTCTATCACTACTTTACCCATCCCCCATAGGTAGTTCCTAGATCGATGGGAGGTGAAGAAAAATCCTCTTCAAATTTTGTCCAAATATGAGGACACCAAAAGAAATGTTGGCAATAGTGTGCAAGACTATTGTGTAAGATTTAATGCAGTGTACAATGCTATCCCTGCAAACATCAAACCACCAAAGGGATTGGATTTGCTTAATTTTCTGGATGGACTTGATGTCGATATGGCATATTAGTTGCGTGAACGTGATCCTATCACTCTAGAAGACATGCAAAAGAATGTTTTGAGCGTAGAAGCGAACTTGTTGGACAAACGAGCAAGAATGAGATCAAAGAAATGAGTGACCGTAAAAGAAGAAGCATCTACTTCAGATGTAAAAATGGATACATTGATTCGAACAATGGAAAGGATGGTGGACCGATTATCCATCACAGACAGACCTGAAACGCAGATCTGGAATCCAAACTTTAGAGGGCAGCAACAACCCCAATTCCAAATCAAGCAAAGAGAACAAAAAGCACCAGAATAACAACAACAGCAAATAAGAACTCCCTTACAGTAGAATTATGTTCAAGGAGTGGAAGAAGAAGACGAGGAAGATATGGTAATTGAAATGAATCACTTTTTCATTGCTGATGGTATGCCTATATTTCTGACCGAATATGAAGAGTTCGCAGAAAGTTCCGAAATTCAAAAGGATGAGGAATACATCTTGGTAAATGATGTTGTCTTGGAGGCCGAGTCTGATGATTATCAGCTTGGTTACATGAATGCTTCGAGTGCACAATAGATGCAATATCCTTTGAGGAGAAGAGATGTATTGGTCAATCCTATTCAAAAGAGGAAGGATGTTCAATCGAAGAATGATCCCCCAAACAATCAGAAAAAGGGAAAGGAGCTTGCCGATTAGAATTCTAGCAAGGTAAATCAGCCATCAACAAGTACAGCTGCAAAAGAGAAAAACAATCAGCACAAGGATAGTACAACGAACAATCAAATAGATAAGAGAGACATGAATGTCAAAGAGGTAGAAAAAGTCATTCCTTTTAATTTAGAAAGTGAAATTGCTAAACTGAAAGTGTCCATTATTTTGACCGAGCTTGTTAATAATAGCCGTTACAAACATCATGTATCTAGAATACTACAAATTGATCTTTTGTTTGACATGGTGAATGTTGAGGATGATCACCTTGAACTTATTTTTGGTCCAGTTGCTGGCTTATTTGGGCTTGACCCAGGTTCGAAAGAACTGTTTAGCCAAACAAATCCCACAACTATTGGCCCTTTCGGCAATAGCCCGTGAAGCACAGACTGACGTCTCACCCAAGGTAGCAGGGGAGGGTGTTAGAACTAGGTTTCTGCACCCTAGGGATGTCTTGGATGTGGGTTGGGGCTCACGCGCTATTCTACAGCTTCGCGCTGCACCAGATCCATGCAGATCAGACTATCCTAATCGCGCTTAGTACAGAATGAGTCACTTATTACTAGTTTGATTGAGTCAAAGAAGTCTTTAAGCAAACATTTATTACTTTTGATTACTTTGTGCATCAAGATTAACCCAGTTCACATGTATTTAATCATAGAAAATGCAAAAATCACAATAGTTCATTTATCATAAAACAACGAAGATGCAATTAGCACAGAATTCAGAAGAAACTTATCTTTATTATCAATTTTCACCAATACATCCAAATCCACCCTGCGCACTCAGCTGCAGGTGTTCGCGCACATATCTATGGACTTTCCAGGCCTCTGCGCATGCAGTTGCAGAGCCTCTACCTTCTACCCTACTCCCCTGACTCAGACTTACAAATTTTTTCAAGCTATTACCTTTCAGAACCCATTACATTCCGTCTTTCCAAAGAACTACCTTTCCCTCATAGAGCCACGCTCTATTTATACTCTCCCTTGGCCCGTGATCCCTCCACGGGCCGACTCTATTAATATTTCTTTACACTATTTTTGGGTAGATTAGACTTTGACTCAACCTACTATAGTTCGCGCTCCATGCTTTCCATGGAGTCTTTTACCCTAATATTACCCAGAATTCTGAGCTTCCCAACCCATACTCGTTTCGAGGGGCTTGCGCTACCCAAAAGTCCCCAACACAATCATCATGACTCATGCCGAGTCATTGAGCCGGTGCATCCATTTTTGCACGAAGGTCATTTAACAATTTCTGCGCCATGCGTGTCTCTTCAGTGAATTCTGTGAAGGTTCGTTGTACCAGTGCCACTCGGGTCACTGATGTATCCGTGTCTAATGGGGTTTCTTGCTCAGAATCACAGACTACATGCATCTGTGTTATCTTGCCCTCCATTGTAGAAATGGTAAATGCTTCCTCAATCCATGGCTAAATGTGGTCTTTAAGCTCTGCCTCCTTTTGTCGGGGAATATCCATTTGGGCCTTGAGGGCCTGAGCTTCCCTCATCTTAGCTAGCCGTTGTGTGATAGTGACCATTTGCGCATCTCCACAAGTTGTATCCTAGGCCTATTGCAACGTGTATACCTCAACTTCGATGCACTGAACAGTGGGGTCCTCCTGGAGAGATGTAAGTAGATCAATAGAATGATCCAAAAGTCCTGAATATTCTCGGACCGCGTTTCGCATGGATTCCATGACTTCTTGAATTTCCACGCGATGATGTCCATCATCGGCCGGGATTGTTGTGCTTGGAGCCGAAGCTTTGCAATCTGTAGGGAAATCTCCCCTTGTGCTCTTGCGGTCTCTTCCTAGAACGTGCAGACTTCTGCGGCCATGTATTGAACCTTGGTCAGAGTTGGAAGATCCTCAAGGATAGCTACCCTTAGAACTGTGTGGCATGCTTCTATGATGGCTTGTTCAACATTCCTGTAATGCTCAACCCAGAAAACATGCTAAAGATTGACCTATTCGATCTCAACTTTATACTCCTATAAAGTGTGGAGGGCGCGACCTTCCCTAGCACGGAGTTCATTAGTGAGCCCATCTTGTAATTGAAAAAGTGTGCTACTAGGTAGGGTGGCCAGATCTAAATCCCAGCTACCCTCATCACCGGTTCTTGTAATAGAAGTGGCTGGCAATGTTATAGTGTTCGGTGCGGGTGTGCTCATCAACGGCTCAGTCATACCTGTGTTGTTGGAAAGGTGAATCTTCCCCAGATATTGTGCATGTAATGTGTCCAACTATTTTTGGATTTCCGCCAACACAATTGTCTTCTCTGTAAGTAAAGAAGGCAATGCAGGGCTTGTTGTGAATTCATTTTCCACCCCTGTTATTACTTTGGAATTTTTCCTGATACTTGGTGTGTCCTCCCACTGTGACCATTTGACCTGTTGTCCAGGAGCCTGAGTGTCTGTCTCTTGTGCTAGTTCCAATTCCTATGCTACCAAAGTCTCTTCGGCTGGCGGATTCTGGGAAACCATTTGTTGCGAAGTGAGCTATTGTTCCTGTCATGATTTTACTACCAGATGTTGGAGCCACTGTTGTTGTTCCTTCTCCTGTTGTTTGGCAGTGAGTTGGTATAGGATGGCCTTATCCGGAGCGCGCCATTTGAGAGGCCATTTTGCCAAAACCCCATAGATTGTTTCATCCGTTGCAATGAATGGAAGTGTGGTCCAAGATTGGTTCAGATTCTTTCACACCTGGATGTACACATGATGCATGTCAGCTTTAAACTCAGCCATGCTTTGGATATTATTATAGATTGTGGGAGACATGTGCGGTCGGCGAGCAATCCGGATCTGTATTTGTTCTGCCATGTGTTATAGACATATTTGGACACATCAAACCCAAACTTATATGTTGATAAACTAGGGCTTTTAAACCCTAAAAGAGTTGTTTCATACCCTAAAAGAACATAGTTATCTGATTACATCATTCCCAAAAGTTCCACCTAAGAAACCATCCATAAATGGCCTAAACTGAACCATATTGATTGTTCCACTGGAAAACTATGATGCATACTGAGTGTTACACTGCCCAGGTGGGATGCATACTATTTGGGCCTTCTATAGGGTGTGATGGGTGAGGATGGACAAATGTCCGAGACAATTTTCTAGGTGGTTTCTCATGGAACCTTCTAGAAACTTCTCCTATGCCATTTCCCTCTCTAAATTCGCCTAGGGATGAGTAAGAGATCCAAGAAATATCCAAGTGGAACCAATTGTAACAAGTGGAATGACACTAATCAAAACCCCATAGATGACTCACACCCTTGCACACGTCTATAAATGGATCCCTCATCTAAGAGATCTAGAGGCTGGAATATTTTGAATTGTAAGGAAGTGCTGATAGTTTGTAATTGAGGAAAGAGCATTGTATTGTTGGTGTGATCTTGCTATTTCATAAGGTGAATAGGGATTGAATCTAGGAGGATGATGCTGGATCAGACAACTAGGTTGTAATTCTCCCTTCTATTTAATAAAGTTCTTCAAGTTTTCTTACATATGATTGTGCAATTGTGAATATTATCATTTTTGAATGCTATCATATGTTCATTATATATCTGATTTTGTAATGTTTATCTTGTAATAGATCACGATGCTTTGATGGTTCTTTGTTACTGTGTTTCTACAGGTACTCTCCAAGCAAGTTAAGTATGGGGAGGAGTCGCAAGCTATGTCAAGGGGGAGAGAGATCAAGCAAGGGATTATGCGGAAGTTCCAGGTTGGTTCCATTATCTTTCTCTTATCTATTACACATAGAAGAAATAGTTGAATTTCTTTAAACTGTTGTTTCTAGGGTAGCTACCAAACCTAGAGGGCTAGTCATTCAAAAAGACACTAGTTTTCCTAGAAACAAATTGGTGAATCCGCTAGGGAATTGAATAGATGTTTGTTTTTTGTTATTGTTTGTTTTATAAACTATAGACAGAGCCTAAATTCATCCAAGTAGCCTTCGAACTGCTCTTGCTTTGCAATTGCATAGTAGATGAATGTTGCTTCAGTCGATCTCTGGTTTAGTTTATGAATTAAAAAATTGACTTACAAGCACATCGAGATGCCCTTTTGGTAGCTCAGTAACCTCTCAAGAAATTCCTCTATACTTTTCTCTTTACTTTCCATCAAATCTCAACTTAACTCATTAAAAACAACTGCAAATCTAAGCCAAAACGCACTTCAGATGCGCTGCTTGGCCCATCACACTGTCTGTCACTGTAAACCAGTATGCATCGCACCTCTCGAGTGTGTAAAGTGTGATGCATCCCTGTTTCTGTGAAGCCAAGGTGCAATGACTGATTGAGCCCTTTTCCAGTCTAGAAATTGGGGGTTTTTGACCTTGTTTTCAATTTTGTTTAGTTGTTTTTCTGTTGATGAACAGTACCTCCTCGGTGAAGCCTACTTGCATCACATAGATCACCCTCCATTATATTAGGATTAATAAATGGTTTTTTATGTATTTGTTCATCATTTACAATCCTTTGTCGAAGATTTTCTTAAATCGATATGTTGCTTTGGTACAAAAAGTGTCATAATTGTCATTTTGTGTCGAAAAGAGAAGTGTCGTGGATTCTACCTTCCCTGGATAGTCGATTGAAACTTTTCGTCATGTATTTGATTTGATTTTTTTATATTCAAAGTGTCAAAAGAATTTTTATTCAAAATTGAAAAGTCTCTTGTAGTCTTCGTTTCTCTTTTGAAGAAGAAATTATTGAAAATGTCATTTTGAAAGAAATATTTCAGATCTTTGCTACATTTAGTTTTCCTTTTTGGCATTTTTCACATTAAGGAGAACGAAGACAAATAGATGCACTTGCATTTAGCATTTTTTTTTAGTTTGTGTGCAAAAAATGATTTAGGAAGATGCACTAGTGTGTGGTCTTTGCTCTTTGTTTGAAAGAATTGTAATTTTCTTTCCCTAGTAGCTAGGCTTTTCATTGCTCAAGATAAACAAAGATTGTTTATCATTTTAGGTTGCATTTTAGGATTTTCAAAATCAACATCATGTGGTGAACCATTAAAAGGAAAACTCTAAACAAGATCAACTCTAAAATAAATTTCAATGAACCTAACAATGCTTTGGAACTTAACGCAACACATCTAGAGGTCTAGGCTAGAGACGTGTTGCGGCATTGAAAAAACTAGTAATTATCATTTTCATAGAAGGTTGGGTGATTCATCCTCATTGATACGACAAGTGCTAGCACGAACTTGTGCTCCCCGTACCATCGTGTATGTATTGGGAGACCACAATAGGCTTATATCCTTTATCCATAGGAAGCTGAGTCTGTCGCCTTATTGATCACAATGCACTAAACACAGCATTCGGGAAGATTGACTACCATACATAAGTCCTTGGTAATTTCTCTTTAATTTATCACCAAGGTGTATATTGCAGTCAAGATACTTGAAAAAATTGCACTCAAGAATTTGTTGTCTCGATCTATGACAATGGACTGTGTGATCCCAAAGTATACCCACACTCACTCAAAGAAGAGCTTAGCAATGTCCTCTACTATGATATTCTTCTTGCAGCCATGATGGCCATCTTATAGAATCTGTCAACGACCAAGAAAACGTAATCATTACCATGCTTAGTAGAAGGAAGGCCCGACATGTAATCCATGGATACAGGTTCCCAAGGTTGGCTACAAGTAGGTATAGGAGTATACATGCCTTGATTCTTGATGGTTGGTTTGGAAATGGAGCAAGCAGTGTAAGATCTAATGTACTTCCCAATATCCTAAAGAAGTTTCGACCAATAAAAATACTTCTGCAATATCGCCACTATTTTCTCTACTGCGAAATGTCCAGAGACACGACTGTAGTGCACCTCCAAAATCATCTTGGCACGCTCACTTGAAGGAACACAAATGTGTCCCAACTATCATAACAGTGCATCCTAAAGGTGAAAATTTGGAACTTGCTTCCTTTCCAGGAGTGTCAAGTATATGCTACCGAATTTTGGATCACTCTTGTAAAGATGCAGCCACCCTGATGTTTCGTGCCCACAAGAGTCAAACACAATGATCAGTGCCATGACCACTGGTTGGTTGAGGCAATCATCAATGTTATTGGTGATACCCTTCTTATACTTAATGTTCAAATGGAACTTTTGCAGATAGGTGGACCATTTATGATGGCGATCATTCTGAAACTTCCTTTGAGTTTGTATGAACTATAGAGGTCAATGGTATATGTGGATGATCGTTTCCTTCCCCAGAATGTAATGCTTCCATTGACAGCAGGGTTTCATAATGGAATACATTTCTTTTTTGTAAGTGGGGTACTTTTAGACTGTGTCTCAAAGTGCCTCACTATGGTAATCCATTGGATGCCCATGTTGAGTAAGAACCACACTAATAGCATAGTTGGAGGCATCTGTCTCAATCTCAAATGGTTATCGCAAGTCTAGTAATGTGAACACTAATCTAGAATAGAGAATATTCTTCAACTCAGAGAACAATTTTGTTGGCTTTCTGACCAAAAGAATTTGCTTTCACTCTACCCTTGGTGACTTGACTTAAAGGCCAAGTGATATGAGAGAACCCCAACACGAACCTATGGTAGAAATTTTCAAGACCCAAAAGGTTGTGGAGCTCTGTTAGAGTGGTTAGGGCTGACCAATACTGAATGACTTGTATCTTGGATGGGTTCACATGTACACCCTTTTCATCAATGATGTATCCCATATATTGAACCTGGGTCAAGCTAAAGGTGCATTTCTCCAATTTAGCACACAACTTGTGTTGTTGTAGGGTTTTAAGGACCTGTCGAATATGGTGGAGGTGCTCGTCCCAACTCTGGCTGAAGATCAAGATGTCATATAAATAAACCACCACAAATACATTGGTGAAGGGTCACAAGATGTCATCCGTCAGTATCATGAAGGTTACAGGGGCATTCATCAATCCGAACAGCATGATCAACCACTCGAAAAGGCCCTCCTTATATTTTAAGGCAATCTTCCACATATGAGAGGGTTCGATAGGCACCTTGTAATAACCTAATTTCAAGTCAATATTGCTGAAATATTTAGCCCCTTTGAGCTTGTCGAAAAGGTCATCAATCCACGGGATTGGGTACCTATTCTAGATAATGATCTTGTTCAACGCCTGATAGTCAATACAAAGCCTCCAGGTCCCATCCTTCTTCTCTACCAATACAATCGGGCTCCCACGAGGTGATGGGAATGGCCTGATGTGTGCTTTCTGCAATATTTCTTGAATATACCTCTTGATGTCATCATTCTCTCGAACAAAGCATCGATATATTGGTCCATAAGGTAGCATCATGCTTGGGATCAGATCGATGGAGTGTTGGACCTGACAATGCAAAGGTACCCATGTGCGTGAGGTGAAAATATCCCTGTACTCCTCCACGAACTTGACCATTTATTGTTGTTGTGCACAGGAGCCCTGCCTAGAAGTCGTGGCCACAACCTTCTTCTTTCCCTAGGGGTGAATCATAAGGAAAACAATATTTTCTGGTCTGGGAAATGATCTTACTGCATTGCTTTGTAGTGATCAAAGAGATGGCGGTAGGCGGGGGTGATCCAGGTGGATATTGGTGGCCACTTGCCTATCCCACATAGACCCCCACCATTGTCTCTTTCAGTTTTTCAGTTTCCTTATTTGTAGCACAATTTACTATTTTGGCAATTTTTCGCATCCTGAACTTCCGGAGCCGTTTGAGGCCCTAAACGACATTTTTTTGGCAAAATGGAAACCAATGATTCCTATGGAAAATGCATCAATAGTTGTATTCCTTGGATATATCTTTCCAATGAGGTATCATATGCATCAAACAGAGATAATATGACCAAGTTAGGACCTCGAGAAGTTGGCTATCCAACTAACCCCAACGGGGCCCATAAACTCTTGGTGTTACATCTCCTCGGGTTAGGGTTTTGGTTATTTAGGGTTTTCTCTTATTTTTCAATAATAAAAAGGCCCTTGAGCCTCATTTTAAGTCAATTCAAAGGCATGTAGCCACTAGATCTCTTCTCAGAGATAAGCTACCATCGCCCGAGCTAGTCTTATTTCCATTTTGTTTGTAAGCATAATTAAGTATTTGATATTAATGAAATGAATTGTTATTTCTACTGCATCTTTGTATTTATGGTTATATCTATAATTTGTTCCAATCCTGTTTAAATATGGATATGTGGTATCAAAGCATTCTTCTCTTTCTCTGCTTTTCTTTGCATGTCCCCAATGAGGCCAGGATATAAGGAGTTAGAGCTTGAACTGGTCTAATTTTTGCAAGAAAAGCCTTACAAATCCCGACTACCTCCCATGGTGGATGAAAATAAAAATGAAGGGCCAGGAGATCCTATCAAAATCTTGCTCAAAGAAGCACATGAGTGACAAAGGAAAGCGATGATGGACAACTTTGCCTAGATCCTTCTGTGACTACCTAGGGGTGATGCATCTACTTCCAATAGCTACTCTGGAAGTGCCACACCCTTTAAGGTACAAGTTAACATTGACATTCCCATATTTTAGGGTCAGATAGATGTGGATGTCGTAGATAAATGGTTAAATCTGCTAGAAGGATATTTTTATGTTCATGATTTTTCCAGCTGGGAAAAGATCACTTTTTCACTTCTCAAAGTCGCCCCCCACATCAAGGACTAGTGGGAAATCTATTGCGAGCATAGGGATGAAAATCAGACCTCAGTATTTTCAGCCGCACCAACTTGGAATTCATTCTAAGATGCCATCAAGGAGTAGTACTACATTTTCAGAAGCTATGAGGATAAATAGATCAAGTGGACCACGCTGTAGTAGGGAAGGGAACAAGGCATGTCGAAGTTTACCAATATTTTTCATACCCTTCACACAAAGTTGGGTATCAAGGATTCTGAGCAGCATTTGGTACTCAAATATTGTGGCTACCTACACAAGTACATCTAGCATGATATGGTGTTTGTGCACATCTCCTCGCTTAGCACGGTGTACCGATACGCTGTCAAGATTGAGAAATTTTTTAAAAAGAAGAAGAGTGACTGTGGATCCACGAATCTGAAAGACACCCCCAAACCATAGAACAAGGGACCAAGCCAAGATGGGGTGACCCAGGACAACCCATCGAAGCTGCAAGAAAATAACACCACCACAAAATCAAATAATTACACCAGAAAGTGGTGTGAGTTCCATAAGAGCCCCACTCACAACACAAGTGAGTGTCGGGCCAAGAAATCACTGGTGGATGAGTTGAAGGCTTTAGATTCAAATACATGTTCTGACTTTGAGTCAGAACCCAACAAGAGGATAAAAAAGGTAAGAATATTATTGATGCAGAGACTAGTGGCATTGTTGCCACTACCAAGATCTAGAAGGATGAGCCTAAAGATCCATAGGATGGAGAACGTCTCTTCCACTCACAGATGTGGGTAAACCGTTCTCCACTGCAATTCATTGTCGACAGTGGGAGCCAAAAGAACCTCATTTCAACACAGGTCGTGAAGTGGTTGGGCCTAAAGACTACACCACACTTGCAACCGTACAGTATTAGGTGGCTTCACCAAGGATGAGATCTTTGATTCAACCAGCAGAGCCACCTCCCTTACATCATCAAGCCCTTCACAGATGAGGTATTATGTGATGTTTCTCCCCTTGAAGTTTGTAATGTATTATTAGGAAAACCATACTTGTGGAATCAAAATTGTATATGAGTCTAGACCTCACTCTGTGATTATTTCTTTGGGTAATTCATTATACAGGATACCAGAGGTAGCCCCACCTACTGCCATGTCTTTGATCTCTACCAAGAAATGTAGTAAGATCATCTCCCATACTAGAAATTCATTTTCTTTCTAGTTCGCTCTCAAAGTAAGGGGAATATCGTAGCCTCATCCATGGCTCCCAGGAAGGGTTCCTCCATGCAGCAGAAGCAGGTGGATACAATCATGAAAGAATACAAGGAGATCTTCTCCTCACCCACAAGGGTATCATTACACTGTCAAGTCAAGCATTCATTCGATCTGACTCCCGGAGCACCTCTACCCAACGGGCAGATATATCTCCACTCCATTGTGTAAAATAACAAATACAAGTAGTGACATGGTGAAAATTGGGTGTCACACAAGTTTCAGGTGGGCAACAAAGTTTGGTTGCATTTGTGGAAAGAATGCCTTACCAAAGCCTATCAGAAGCTCATACTACTCCAATATGGTCCTTACACCATTACCAAAGATGCGGGAGACAATGCTTTGGAGCACAACATTTCCCCATTCCTTGGCTTGCACCCTGTCTTCAATGTGGACCACCTTCGACCATGCTTCCCACCATTACTAGACACATCAGACATTGCAAAACAACTCACACCAGCATATGTTTCCTCATCTTGTGAAAGAACTCAATGAAATGGGGACCATTTATTCCTAAAGGGGGAGGAATGATCTAGGTGGATATTGGTGGCCACCTGCCTATCCCAATTGGACCCCCACCATTGTCTCTTTCAGTGTTTCAGTTTCCTTATTTGTAGCACAATTTACTATTTTTGGTAGTTTTTCAGGTTGTGAACTTCTGGAGCCGTTTTGAGGCCCTAAATGACATTTTTTTTTGGTAAATAGCAATCGATGATTTCTTTTTCAATCAAGTCATAAGTTGTATATCTTGGAGAGATCTTTCCAATGAGGTATCATACACATCAAAAGGAGATAATATGACCAAGTTACAACCCCGAGAAGTTGGATGCCCAACTAACCCCAACGGGGCCGTTAAACTCTTGGCGTTACATCTCCTCGGGTTAAGGTTTTGGTTGTTTAGGGTTTTCTATTATTGTTCAATAATAAAAGGGCCCTTGAGCCTCATTGTAACTTAGTTCAGAGGCATGTAACCACCACATCGCTTCTCAGAGATAAGCTACCATCGCCCGAGCTAGTCATATTTCCATTCTGTTTATAAGCATACTTTAGTATTTGATATTAATGAAATGAAGTGTTATTTCTATTGCATCTCTATATTTATGGTTATATGTATAATTTCTTGCATTCATGTTTAAATACGGATTAGTGGTATCAGAGTGGTCTGCTCCTTCTATGTTTTTCTTTGCATGTCCCCAATGAGGTCGGGATATAAGGAGTTAGGGCTTGAACTGGTTGAACCTTTGCAAGGCAAGCCTCACAAATCCCAATGACCTCCCATGGCGGATGAAAAGAAAGATGAGAGGGTAGGATATCCTATCAAAATGTTTCTCAAATAAGCCATCGAGCGACAAAGGAATGCAATAATGGATAACTTCTCCTAGATCCTTGTTAGGAAATCAGCTCACAAAAAGATAGAAAAGATAGATCAATGCCTTAGAATTCAGCCTCTTCGAGGGGGAAACCTCCTTTACATTACACAAATGAATAATTCTTGGATGATACAAATGACTAAATAGTAATAATCAAACTGACATAACAGTAATAACATAAGGGCACAAAAATAACAATAGTGGGTTTCTATGGGGAATACTAATAACAATACGGGGAAAATAGGGGCACAATAATAACACTAAGGGATACAATGACAATAGTAATGGGAGAATCACTAGTATTATAGGGTCCTAACATGCCCCTCTCCTTCAGAAAGGTGTTGTCCTCAACACTTGAGTAGTTCTGGATGCTTCTGTATAAAATTCTCATCCTTCCATGTGGAATCTTCAATCGATAAGTTCTTCCACTTGATGAGATACTACGAAATTGATCAATTTCGTAGCTATTGAGTTCTTTTTTTTGTGATTTCTTCCAGTTCCAATATGATTTTTCCTTCCTCATCAAGTTCTAGAAATATTGTTTGAACTGGGAGCTTGTCACCTATAACCTTCTTTAAACATGAAACATGGAAAACTTGGTGCACTCGGGAAGATGCAAGAAGCTCCAATTTGTATGAGGGCATTTACCAATCTTTTGCAACACCTTGTATGGACCATAATACTTTGGTGATAATTTATTATTCTTCTTAGGTTGCTTGAGGGACATTTGTTTATATGGTTGTAGCCATAGCAATACCCAGTCACCTACATCAAAACTTATTTCGCTGCGATGTTGATCTGCCTATTGTTTCATTCTATTATGCGCCAATGTGAGGTTATCTTTTAAGAGTTGGAGAATTTGTTGTTGATGCTCGATGTGATGTTCCACTGCTTGAACCTTAAAATTTTCTCTTAAATATAATGTGATGGATGGTGGAAGATATCCATAAAGTGCCATAAATGGGGTCATTTTTGCTGCAGTATGGAAGAAAGTGTTATACCACCATTCAGTCAGAGGCAACCATTTGAACCATTGTGTCTATTTATCAGATACAAAGCAACGAAAATATCCTTCCAAACATTTGTTTACTATCTTAGTTTGCCCATCAGATTAAGGATGATAAGATGAGCTATAAACTAACTGAGTATCGAGACAAGAAAATAATTATGTCCAAAAATTTCCAATGAAAATGGGATCTCTGTGGCTTACAATAATCTTTGAATTTCCATGTAGCTTTTGAATTGTTTCCATAAATGCAGTAGAAACTGTACTGGCTTTAAATGGATGTGATAATGCACAAAAGTGTGCATACTTCGTAAGTCTATCAACTACCACCACGATGACACTCTTTCCCTCAGATTTGGGTAAACTTGTGATAAAATCCATTAAAACCTCCTCCCAACGTTGGCTTGGAATGGATAAAGGTTGTAATAGATCTGATGTCTTAATTGTTTCAACTTTATTTTGCTGGCAAACCAAACATTCCGACACAAACTTTTGAATATCTGATTTAAGGCCATCCCAAAAAAATTCCTTCTTAACCCTG
>APFE031284904.1:0-25927 GCA_000404065.3 Pinus taeda
ACTTCCTCTAGAACACTATAAATACATGCTTTGGGCCAGAGGAGGGGAGGTTGAAAGCTGAACATTCCAAAGGGTAGATGCTGCTGGAATTAGGACTTCCATTGGAAACTTGTGAGGAGAGATTACCATCCTTTCTTGTTGCCATATTGGAAGTGGGTGAGCTTGTCAAAGTAGAGGAAATCTCTTGCTGGACCCTGGGAGGAGCTTGCACAACATCAAGGCTCAGGTTGTAATGGTTCCTTTTTTGTTTCCTTAATACAAATAAGTCCATTCTTCTCAATGATTTGTTGTTAATGAATTATTTCATGTACTTCTTGGTCTATGTGATGAATATGCTTTGTTTTATGATGAATATTCAGGTGTTATGTAATCGTTTGCTTTGTTAGTGTATGCAGGTCTTAAAGTGAAGGAGGAGCTCATCTGGATCAGCAAGGCTGGACTGCTACAACAAGCGTTGGACTTAAGGTAAGATCGGAAAACACTTGGTTTCTCATAGAATAATGTATGTTTAGAGAAGGATTGCTCTTGTTTGGTTTGTTTGTCACTAGAGAGTCTTAGACTCCTAGGGAGGTTAGGTTTGTCCGCAAAAATAACTCTTTCCGCATGACAATGACCCTCATGAGTTCTAAATGTTGTTTTCGGAATGTCTTCAGTCTTCATTCTGATTTGATGATATCCTGAACAAAGATCCAACTTGGTGAAGTAAATTAATCCATGCAATTCACCCAATAATTCATCAGTGACATGAAAGGGAAATTTATCTTTAATAGTGAGCTTGTTGAGCTCCCTATAATTGCAACACATGTGCCATGATTGATCCTTCTTATGGACAAATATTATTTGAGCAGAGAAAGAACTTTGACTAGGTTGAATTATACCAACCTCTAACATTTCTGCAAGCATACATTCAATTTCACTCTTTTGGGCATAGGGCTATCTGTAAGGCCTAATGTTTGGAGGAACGCATCCTGGAACCAAATGAATAGCATGATCATGATCATGAATAGGTGGGAGGCCTTTGGGAGTCTCAAATACCTTGGAATGATTGTCCAAGAGTTTTTGGAGATCTGGAGAAATAGATGATTCCAATGTGGGAACCTATAGTGAACATAATTGTGCAATTATGCCTCGTTGTTCTTTCTTTAGAAGATTTTTTCATTCCGTTAAGTTAATTATCTATCTTGGTTCTTGTGATACCCTTAATTCACTCTCCTTATGAAGAAAATCTTCATCAAGTTCTTGAAAATTTTCAGCTATTATACCAGGATGTAGGCCTTGGACTTCCTGTACAACTCAGACACCCATTGGAATGGAAAACATTGGGCTATTCAATACATATTCTCCCATGGATAGCTTGATATTATGTCACTTTCTTGAGAAATTTATGGTTCCTTAGCTTGCAACCATCTTTTGACACTCTGGGGCTGAATATAGGAAGAAATTCAATTCCTTAGCTATCTTACAATGAATAAAGTTATGGGTATTGCCCAAATGAATCAACATTATTACCTTTTTCTTCTTGATATGCCCTTCTATCTTGATAGTTTGAGGAGTGGTAATTCCAACCAATGCATTACAAGATATGTTTAGATTCATTTCTTCTTTCTCTAGGGTTTTTTCTTGGTGTATATCCTCTTCTTTTGACGTTTCTTGTTCCTCTTCTTCCTCCTCTTCACAATCTATCTAAAATAATTTCTTCTCGGCACACTTATGACCTTTAGTGTATTTTCTATCACAACTATAGCAAAGCCCTTTTTCTCTTTTTTCTTCCAATTGTTGTGGTGTCAACCTTGTAGGTTGTGGGTGGCTAGGGGAAAAAAAACTTCCATCTTTGTGATTGTGAGTGGTAGGCTTCCTTGTTGCCATAATTTTGCTTTCCATTTTTCTTGTCAACTTGAATGCCTTCTCCAATGAATCAGGTTCCCAAAGGCGAATCTCATGTTGGATGTTATCTTTTAAAGTCCATATGAGCACATCAATCATATGCTCCTATGGAATATATTTTACCCTTATATTCAATTTTTGGAATTCCTCAATGAGCTCCATCACTGAACCCTTTTGTTTGAGATTTACAAATTGGCTAAAAAAGTGTTGCTTTTTGTATCCTCATAATGTGATATCATTTCATTCGTAAAAATAGCCCAAGTGACAATTTGTTTATGAGAGAAAAGCCATCAATACCATACACACTGATTTGGTTCCAAAAATAAAGTTGCAATGCATACCTTTTGTGTTTTTTGCACATTATGGAGATCGAAAAATTGCTCCATCTATAGTATCCATGTTACGAGATCCTTGCCATCAAACTTCCTCATATTGATCTTTGGAACATGGTGGGTCTTTGATCCAATGTTAGAGTCTATGAAATCATGATCAACAATTTTTTTTCTCATCATGAGTTTCCTTTACTACCCTTTCGCCATTAGTAAGCATTTCTTATAGAAACTTTGTCAAATCTATCTTCAAAACTTCCATATTAGCTTCCACACCTTTCGTTAAATCATCCATCCTAGCTTCCATGCCATCCATATTAACTTCCACATCATTCATATTAGCTTCTACACCTTTCTTTAAACCATCCATCTTAGCTTCCACGCCATACATCTTAGCTTCTACGTCTTTCTTTAAACCATCCATCTTAGCTTCTGGTACTTTTTGTGCGAGTGAATTTTGTTGCACTTGGCCTCGTAATTTCGATATATCATGTTGCATTTATTCCTCTTCTTCATGAGTCATGATAGAGCTTTCAGGTTACTTACTAGGTGTTTCCATTCTCTTTCTTCGGGGCATCAATTAATGATAATAATTCTTCACTATGCCCTTTGAATTCCTTCAAACTAATTTTTCAAACCAAACTTATGCAAAAATTAAAAAAAACTACACACCTTCTTTTTCACTTTGTAGGAGCTCAGTATTGAATATGTTGTATCTCTATTATTTCAGATCTCCAAGGTCTACAATTGCTACCTACGGCAACCCTCTGATTCCTCTATCTAACCCCACAGTCTAATCAAGATTGGATTCTCCAATGAAGAGTTATGTCAAATCTCCCACGATGACCTGATTATAGACTGGTTCAGTAAGGCGAACTTGTATGACGTGCCACGTGTAATTATTTCGACCTTAGTTTCTGAAAAGGATACCCAAAAAACTAAATTTTGTCTTCTTTCTATCATGTCTTACTAACTTTGAATCAAATGCTCCGAGAGAGAGTTATGATGATTTTTCCAAGGTCACCTTTTTGGGATGTAATTCATGGGTCTCCAGAAACCCTAAATATCTTGGACTGTATCTTCGAACATATAGTGAAGAAAAATATGAAATTTAGGTCGGAGCTTCACTGAGATTTCGAATCAAATGGGTTTTAATTTCAGAATCTAAAACATCACAGAAATCAAATTATAGCAAAAATTCCAGGATGACCTGTTTGAGATGGAATTCTAGAGCTTGCCAAAACCCTAACTTCCTTAGGTCGTATTTCCAAAACTATAGCGAGACAAGATCTAAAATTCAGATCCAAGCTGCAAAACGATGTCTACTCAAATGGGTTTTTTTTATCATTTGAAACATCACAGAAAAACATTATAGCAACAATTCCACGAATACTTGTTTGGAGCAGCGAAACCCTAGAATCCAAAGCTATGATACCAAATGTTATGAAACGAGCTCACAAAAAGATAGAAATGATAGATCAACAAGTTAGAAATCATCTGCTTTGAGGGGGCAACCTCCTTTACATTACACAAATGAATAATTCTTGGATGATACAAATGACAAAACCTCCTTTCTATATGTAGGAGTCTAAGGGGTCACAATATAACCAAAGCTGACCTAACTATAATAATATAAGGGCATAAAAATAACAATAGTGGGCTTCTATCGGGCACAATAATAACAATATGGGAATAATACGGGTACAACAATAACAATAAGGGATATAATGAAAACAGTAATAGGGGAATCACTAGTATTATAGGGACCTAACAAATAGTCACTCGATAAATTCTTTTCACTAAGCATACATATTGCCATATTCATGATTGCCTGGTTTTTCCCTTATGCTACACCATTATGTTGTGGAGTGTATTTGGTTGTGATTTTTTATGATCATGTCTTATTGCTGACAAAATGATTTGAAATCATTAGAATTGTATTCTCCTCCTTTCTCTGACTTGAGTATTTTCAAAGGATTTCCACTTTTATTTTCTACTTGTGCTTTGAACTATTCGAATCTTGAGAAAGCATCATATTTATTTTTGAGAAAATAAACCATATCTTCATGCTATAGTTATTAATAAAAATCAGAAAATAAATATTGCCACCAATGGACTATGTTTTCATTGGGCCACATATATATTTATGGACTAGCTGTAAGGGCTCTTTTTCTCTAGAGGAATATGTGGGAAAGCTATCTCTTTTATACTTTGATAGAATACAAATTTCAGAGTTACAATCTTTTTCATTCACAATAAGGGGACCAATGACCATAAAATGTTTTTGTAGAAGACTTAGACTCTTGAAGGGAATATTCCCATACCTATAATGCCATAATTATGACTAATATATCCTTGACACATTGGCTGCAAAATAATGTGAGATATTTAAACTTCTAAGAGTCAAGGGAAACATCCTATTCTTGGTTTTTTCAACCTTTTCTATTAGTCTTCTATTGGGAGGTTTGGAATAATTATAACATGTGGTCCCTTGGAATATTACATCATAACCATACTCCATCAATTGACCTACACTAATGCGATTGTGCTTCAGATGTGGAACATTTATAAACAACAAGTATATGTCTCTTCTTATTTTATGTAGTGAGAATAGGAACAATACCTTTCCCTTCAACTCTTATACGGGAATGATCTTCAAGAGTAATTTTAGATGTTAAGGAAGAATTAATGCAAGAAAACACATTTTTGTTACCTGTCATATGGTTTTTGTAGCCAACAACCAAAGGTCCTCATTGTGATTGTCTAAAAAAATATGGTAAAAAAGAGGCAGGGTTTCCGAGGATCCTCCTTCATTGTTGGAGATATGCACACCGCCTCTTTGTTGATCTAACTATTTCTTTCTATATTCATGTTCATAGTGCAAAAAGTTCTTGCAGTAATAGCACTAGAAATTAGATTTTCTCCATGATTTGCTTCTCCATGTTTGATTAGATATTGATTTCTCTATTACATAATGATGATTTGTGCATCTACCTCTACCTCTGCCACTGCCTTGCTTGTTGTTGCCTCTATATCCTCTGCACTTTCTTTTTCGAAGAGAGACTTGTGCTTGAAAGCTTGTTCCATGGAATCTTCTCACAAGTTAAGTCTTGTTTTGTGTGACAGAAGTGATCCAGTCAATTGTTCTATTGGGAGAGTTATAAGATCTTTGGATTCTAGAATGGTTGTTACAACCATGTCATATTTATTTGGTAGACTTTGAAGGACATTTTTAATGATATTCTCATAGGTAATGGTTCCACTGCTTAGTTTTATTTGATTAACAATGCCTGTGACTCTAGTCATGAAATGAACAACATTTTATGTGTCAATCATATTTAGGGTTTCAAACTGAGCCCACAATGTCTGTAATTTAATAGTATTCACTATATCATTACCTTGATATGTAGCTTTTAGAGTATCCCAATCTTATTCTAATACCATGACAAAAAGTGAAAAATGTGGAGCAAAGTGCCCTTCTCAGTATTCTCAACAATTAAATAGATTACATAGGAGACAACAATAATAACTGACTGGAGTGAGACTCGACTACAACTCAATCGAGCTAGACTGAACTCAAACTAACTATGACACGTAGATTGATTGTTATGGCACGTAACAGGTTGTTGGAATTACTTTCTTCAACACTCCCCCCTAATTAAAACCACACAAATTTAAATTAAGACGCTTCTTCATTTGAGTCTCAGCTAGGCTCACAATTTAAAAAATCTGGCATCAGCTAAAATTTCCTTTTATTTTATATTTCTTTGAGATCTTGTTGCCTCTGAATTGCTTCAACTTTTTCTTTCTGTTGTAGGCTTCAAATTTTAATTTGGTCTAAATCTTCCATTATTCTAGGCTATCCATGTACTTCCTCTACTTCTTCAATAGTAGGCTTGTATTTGGACTACTACCACATGTCATTTTCTATTGTATGCTTTTCATCAATTTCATTAATATTTTTATTTTCTACAACATCCATGTTGTCTTCAACATTCATGTAGAATTCATCAAAACATTGTGTTGCAATCCATGCTTCAAGAAACTTCAATTATTCTTTAAACTTTGTTGATTCTTCCTGGTTGCTATAACATCTTCACATGCAAAATCAATGTGAAGTTTAGAGACATTTTCATAACCATATCGCTTCCATTATTTCTACTCTGCTATCAGAGTCTTCTCCTTTTGTGACTCCTTCTCTATCTTTGTCACTTCCTATGCCCATGCAAACATATTTCCTTCCACTTATTTTTCAAACAGAAGTTGTGTTCTCTTATTGAATAGAATCATGTTGATATGATGTTTTGGTTACATCATTTGCAACCATTCGTCTTTGGCTAATTGTTCTTCATCAAAACTAGCATGAGCGGTTTTAATTGTTGGATTCATCATACTAGTGGCTACTCCAATGGAAACTTCATTGTCATCAAAAAGCTCTATTGTTGGGTTCACTTGATTTTCATCCTCTTGTGGTTGTGCACAGTGCGATTTAGGAGCATCTATTTGTTCTTTCTCTACTTCTTCTACAAATTCTTCATAGTCATCATCCACTTATGGCTGAGCATAGTGGGATTCACCAAAATCTTCATAGTCAACTTGATTTGCTCACCCTTACACCAAGCCTCTTTGGATATCTTTGCATTTTCAATTAGGGGAAGAATTTTGTCATCTACGCATTCCTTTATGCATTTCAATGTGAAAGAATTCGTTTACCTTTTTTCTTTCAACTCATTTAAATAGGTTTGAAATAACTCTTGATGTTTCTTTGATTGTCTTAACCTCTTGGCCTTTCCCATTTGTTGAGCGTTGACTCAATGTTGCTCAACAACAAAATCGACTCATGAATAGTGATGGTTTCATATCTCAAGAATTCCAAATAAATTCATCTTTAAATATTTATCAAAATTAACACTAAAATACAACTCTTTACTTGACGCTCTAGCCATAACATTAAAAACATTTTAAAACTTTCTCACCAGAGAAACACTTCTACAAATAATTTGACAAACTACTTTTAATTTACTTAATGAAAAATTCTTCCAAAATTAAATGAAAGATCATGCCAAAATCTAACATTATAATGGTCATATGAACCATAAATATGAATGGCTTTTTTTTTGAAGAAATAGTTCTTCCAAAAATAATTTCATAGAAATTTGCTCGCCTTACAATGATACCTTTTATGAATAAACCCCTCCTGAAAAATAACATAAAGGCTCTTAAAACCTTTTGAAACAAATTCAAACAAATGATCTTTGTTTAAAATATCAAGCCCTTTGTTTAATTAAAAAAATGAAACTTTCGAATGAAGACTCGAGGATTCTCTTGATGTCGCACCTACCTACGAATACAGATAGCCGTGAAACCTTTCACACATGTATTCATTGATGGTCTGCGACAATTTTAATAATTAGTAGTTACGTAAGTTTGTCGCTTTTTGTCGCACTTGCTTTTCTTTAGAGGTGCGAAAGTCCAGATTCTGTCACACCTTGTCGGTCTCTATTTGTAATTATGATTAGTTGTACGTTTATTTTAAAATAGTATTTTGATAATTTGTGTTTAATTATTATTAAGTAGATAAGAAAGATTTAACATCTATCATACGAATAAGAGCCATATAAAATGAGTTATGATTTTTTGATTGCTGTGAAACTTTTCCCACATGTATTCATTGATGGTCTGTGACAATTTTAATAATTAGTAGTTACGTAAGTTTGTCGCTTTTTGTCATACTTGCTTTTCTTTAGAGGTGCAAAAGTCTAGATTCTGTCACACCTTCTCAGTTTTTATTTGTAATTATGATTATTTGTACGTTTATTTTAAAATAGTATTTATATAATTTGTGTTTAATTATTATTAAGTAGATAAGAAAGATTTAAAATCTATAAATATTAATAACTATACATAAATATTATTAATAGTTTAGGTTTTTAATTACAAGTTCTTAAATGTCTATGAATTAAGAGTGATATATAAAATGACGTTATGACTTTCTGGACATTGTAGGTATTGAAAAGTCATGATATGGGTTCATAGTATTGTTAAAAAAGCATTATTACAAATTAAGAATCTCCCTAACAAATTAGCAGTGGAATCTTTTCTATCCATAGTTTGAGATCCTATTACATGAGTTTTTTTACACTTTTTTTTTTAATGAATATATATTTAATTATTATAATTATTTTATCATTAAAATAATAATAATTATTATTATTTTAAATAAAGTTATACTTTCTAGTTTTTTTTTAAGCACTTAAATATATGGAAAAGTAAAGTGTTTTGACTGGACTTATTATGAGTTGTACTTATCAACTTTATCATGATTTTATATTATAATAACTACACTGATTTTTATATATAAAATTCAAATCAAAATTTAAATCTTATTAAATCTTCCAAATTTTAATTCCGAAACCCTTATTTCTAAATAAAGGTACAATGCACTATATTGTATACCACATTTGAAATTTCAAATAATATGTATTATATTTAAAGAATCAAGATTATGAAACCCCTATTTTGAAATAGGGGATGGTTATTGGTTTATTGTATATAAGGTTATGATTTTTCTATTATATATATGATTATGAGTTATTTTTCAATGAGATCATAATGTTGTTGATGTAGGAGCATCAATCATAGGAAGTTATTTTTGATTAGGCCCAAAGGAGTTCAGGGAATTTCTAAAGGGAAAGAAATCTCTCAAATGCAAATTGTATAATTATGAAATAGTGGATTTTTAGTGTTAATACAAGTGTTCATAATCTAGAAGAATTTGGGTTGTTAAGTTGTTAGGTGAGTTAGTGTTTTTTGCCTGATAAGCCTTTATAAAAGGAACAAGTGTCAAGTTGAGGTGTTGGTTGTTGGGATAGGTGTCTAATTTCTCTTTGTTCTGATAGAATATTTCCTAGAGCATAAGAGGCTTATATGTATGTACAATCTAGGTGGAAAAAGGAGCAAGATGAGGAGCCTTAATAGAGGAGCCATGATGGATACAAATATTAGAATTGTGTAATACTACAAGGATCATGTAATTATATTCTTTGTTTTATATAATGACCATTGCGTGTTTCTTGTTTATCCCATGTCGCAGTTTGTGTTACTTTTATGCTTCCAAAAAGGGCCATGGTTAGATCGATGTTAATCCCTATGCCTAAGTCAACAATGTTGTAAAGGAGGAGAGATGCACATAGTTGTGATGGCAAGGGAGCTTGTTGCCATTAAAATCTCTCTTATTCAACTCTGTGATAAGTTAGATCACTAATGAACCATGTAATCATATGCTCTATTTTATATAATCACCATTGTTCTTTCTTATTTTTCCCATGTTGGAGTCTTTGTTACTTTCATGCTTGGAAAAAGGGAAATGGTTGGATCGGTGTTAATCCCTTATGCCTAAGTCAATAACGTTTTTAAGGAGGAGAGATGAACATAGTCATGATGTTGGGGGAGCTTATTGTCATTAAAATCTCTCTTCTTTAGCTTCATGATAAGTAATATCACTAGTGAATTATCCAATATCGAGTGAAAGCGATTTCAACTCTTGAATTGGAGTACTAGGGGGTGTAGGTGTGAAGGCGGAGTCCAAGTTTGGAACACCCCTCCTCATTAAGTAGTGATTTGCTAGGCTATTACTTAAATCTCCATCAAATCCCCATTACACCTACATCATCAAAAACTGGAGCAAGGAGAGTCGTCGATTCAAATCAGTGGTGCACATTGATTTCTAGTACCGCTTTTCTTCGCTTACATCATAGGGGGAGCCTGCCACATTCCACAAGGACTATGGTATCTTACAAATGAATACTTAAACATATGATAAAAGTAGTGGGCTAGATCAAAATTTCAAGGTTGAAACCATGATTATGGACCCCCCATTTCCATCTGATGTTAGGGGTCACCCCCCTACACTTTGCGTTCATCGTTAATGTGTTGGATTAATTATGACCATAAAATTCAAAGGCCTCATCCCAAATGAGATCTCTCAGTCATCATTGAGGACACTTGGAGCGAGTGAGCCAGGCATAAGCATATAAGTGATAATCCTATAGATAGATATTTATGGTAAGTGTAAGGTGTGTGCATTGACTGTGACTTTTGGAGAATGAAACTTATCGGGGTTAAAAATAATGACCAAATGTGTCGTGAAGACGAAGGGAAACTATGGTTGTAGAGAGTGTTTAATCAGTGAGGTTATTGAGTGAGGCTGGTGGGGTCACTAAGAAAGGAACAAGGTTGAAAACTAGGGTTGTTACATAGAGAACCTAGGAGGGAAAAGAGTAGTCTAGTTGGAACTAAGAGACCTAGAGAGGTTGTGTTAAGTGTTATTAGACTGAAAATTATGCTCCTTGATAATAAATGAATTATAAAGTGATCATAAGAAAATTGTAGCCAACAAATAAATTGAAAGGAATGCATGTGAAGGAGAGTGGCTCAAAGAATTAAGGACCTGGGGTCAGTGAAGGTAAGTAATATTGATCATAAAGGTGATGGAGAACCAAAGTTGTTGAAAGAACAAGAGGTAAAAGAAGATATTTTAGCCAATGACAAGAAATGATGAACATGAATATGAACAACTTTAAAAATATTTTATGAAGGACGATAATTTGTGGCATAGGAAGAAGGCACCATAACAAAGACTATAGAAGGAGAAAATCCCATCCAAGAAGGAAAGCTAGAAGAATTGATCAAAGAAAGGAATGTAAAAGTTTAAAATGTCATCATGAGGAGACCTCGTAGGTGAAATACAAAATGGTTTATGGTATTTTTTTTAAATCTATCCAAAGAGATTAGTGATTGTAGGTAGCAGCAAGAGAAAAATGAGTTGTGGTAAAGTAACCTTGCAGTAGAGAAGCTACAAAAAGAGAGAAAAGCATTCTAACTGAGGTTGGAAAAGTGTATAAGTTAGAGGAAGTCCTCAAAGGAGAAAGGTGAAAATAATAAGTGATTTTTTCAAGAGGTGAGCAAAGTGCACTAGCTAGAGGAGAAAGGGAAGCTCAAGAGGTTTTAGTGGAGGAGAACCTGTCATACTAAAAGGCCAAGCCCAAAGGAGAGAATCTTGGAGAGGTGCCTTGTGGAGGTTTGGTTGTAGCTCATATTGAGCATGGATAAGCTCATGGAGAAGAAGAAGGAAATGACCGTTGATGGTCATGGGAAGGGTCTAGATGAAATCTTTAACAGAATGGAGAAAGATAGTAAAATCTCTTGGCATCAAGAGGAAAAATATGAGATACATGCTAGGAAGCTATATACTAGGAAACTAAAGTATATGTTGAGTGCTTAGTCAAAAGGGTAGGAGCTCAAAATAATTCAGCGTGAAGGGGAAGAGGTTCACTATTGTGAACCATAAGAAGGAGTATTCCTTAGATAATAGTTGATGATGAATCCATAAAATGAATCTAGAGAAACTTATATTTTTGAAACTGATAGATTGTGCGTGAATGCAGGTTTTGTAGGATATGTCAGTTGACAATCATTGAAAGTTGTCCTGAAAGAGGAAGAAAATGCAGAAGTACCTCTAAGATACAAAGATGAGGAGAATTTCATAGAGGGGATGAAGAGAAATAACTTTGTAACAAAAAAAGAGAATGTAAATAACCTAAGGAAAATCTATGAAGAGGTACAAAAATATGTTATTGTAATAAGCAAAACAAATTTGGCTTGTGAAGATAGCCATGTAAAAGGGGAATGATAGCTCGTGAAGGATATTATGAAAAGAAGCAGGGAAAAATAAATGATTTGTGAGGACACCCATAAAGAGGAAAAATTACGACAATCAAATGACATTTTGTTTGAAGAGTAGTTGGTAAATTCAAGGCTTGAAGAAGACCACAAAGAGAGTGCTGATTAAAGGGAGTAACAAGAAAAGATACTTAAAGCATCTAAACATTTTTATGATGACACAATTTTCAAATGAAATACATAATGTAAGGACTATAATTATCAATCATATTGTGGAAAAATATGTATACAAAGGACAATCAAAGTAAGACAAGATGAAAGAAGATGAGACAACATTGTCTCCTAAAAGAAACCAGAAGGAGATCCATACATACCAAGAGGAATTCATGATACATGTAATAGAAGAGGCTAGATGTTATGTGGATAAATCCCTCTTGTGAATAAGAGTGATCTCCCTAGACTTCTAAGAAGACCTAGTAAAAAACACACAGTCATTGTTACCTTTCTCTAATTTCCGATCATTTGAGAGAAAATAGAATGAAAGAGGCCTCTTACCGGTTTAGCAAACTGATTGCTGAAGTTCCTCAAATATTTTGATCACTCACCCTTTGATGTTCCAAATGTCCTCCTGTCACTCTTAGTAGCTTCTCTACAATGTTCTAGAAGAGATCTGCAAAGACAAAGAGAAACAAGAGATCAAAGAGTACATCATATAATCAACGAGACAAATGAATTAATTAACCAATTAAACATCTGAATTGATCAATAATGCAACTAAAACTCAGGTAGGTGATCAAAGAATCCTACAAATTAAATCAATGGAAATATAACTGAGAAAGAACAATTTCTTATATTAATAAAACTGGAGAGAAAAACCTTACAACCATGGCTTGATGTAGCAAGACCTTTCTGTAATCTCCAACCCTCTCCCTTGAAAGACAAGACTTCCAACCTAATCTCAATAGCATAAACCTACTTTCAACAATCCTCCCTCAAACCTCAGACCTGTAATGGCTTTATAGGCTAAGGATGAGAAGTTATGGATCCATTCTCCAAGGGACGAGATCCTTATTAGTGGGATAGAGGTACCACAAAGGAAGGGGAGTTACTCCATGATGGGAGGGATCAACATTTTGTAGGCACTCATTCGAAGCTTGTTGGTTGGGATAGATGCTACCAACAATGCTTCTAGGCTTTACCTTTTATTTTTACGTACTTCAAGTCATGTTTGTAGGTCATAGTGGAAGAAAATAATGGTAGTTCCGTAAGTATGCGTGGGAATCAACTAGGTAACTGTGAACATAGCCAAAATCATTTTTTTGTACCATAAGATCTAGAAATTCCAGTTTCTTTGGGATAATTTAGCTTCAAAATCTATAGGGTAATGCTCCGGTACATATGTGTGGATAACAATTGACCCAAACTAATAATCATTTTCCTAGGTGACAAAATGATGTGTAACAGATTGCCTCCTAAAGCGCAAAGTCAGAAGAAATATTTTGATGATTGAAATGTTTTATCATGCGAAGGTTTGGGTTAGATACTATAGTTGGAGACCTAAAACAACCCAAGAAATGTTACAATGCAATATATAATATCATCACTACGATAGGCATTCCCTTACCCTGAACATAAATGTCTCAAAGCACAGTATGGAAATGCATATGAAGATCCATGTCAAAAGATGACATAGTATGGATGCAACCATCAATGGATATATTTCTACAGCCATGGATATTTAATAACTCCACACAACCTAGATGGATGAAACTAGATCCAGGGTCTTTATCTCCATCTCTTGATTTGTAGTACAAATATAGCCATGCAAGTGAATGTCTCAAAGTCTAACATGGTAGAAGCCACTTGATTACCAATCAATAATGTGAACCATTAACAAGTGAGAGAGAAACCACCAGTAATGATAATGGATCTCAAGGTACTTCCAGTACAATCTATGAAGTGTGAATAGATGATTTTATGTCGAACACTCATAGAATCAGTCGATTGAAGGCTAATGATGAGAAGTTATCATTGAAGGCGAGAAACCTTCCATAAAGGCATGCAGGACTCAAGGTATTGAAGGTTTCTAGATCAACTTCCTAGATAATAAGTTGAAGTCGATAGGAAGCAGTCCTTCATAGGAGGGCCTAAAAAACAAAAATTGTGTCAAGTTTTGAAGAATAGTAGTTTAAACTAATTTAGGATTGACTCAGGGATGGTCGATGCAATTGAAGGCCAAGACTGGCAAAGAAATCTTGACTGAGGTTGAACTTCTCTTGAACATATCAGAGACATGACATGATAAATTGGAATCATTTTACTCAAAAAATAAAACCCAACCCAACTAAATACTTTCAAGGAGGTATGGTCATCTGAGTAACAAAATGGATTTCCCAACCCGGACATGAAAGTGACGAAGTGTCATGTTCAAGAGCAGCATACTACCTTTTACGAATTTAAACCAAAGATTCTTTTTCACTTTTCCCCCTAGCATTACTGGCAAGTACCTATTTATTTTTTAAAAGCATGAGGAGTATAACATATGCTTGTCCTGTAAGCTCATCCTTTGGACTAGTCCTCTAAAGTGTTTTTAACAAACCCTAAGAAGGAGTGGTTCATTCTCATCATGCTTAACGAGTCCTATATTGTTTTATTTTTACGAGTCCAATAAAGGGGTAAATAGATGTCATTTTCATGTTTAAAGAGTTTGAAAAGACAAGAAAAGAAAACGTGTTCAGTTGTTTTACTATAAAATTTAACGAGCTCGGAGAAAGTAAAGCTCGATGTTTTTCAGTTTGAGGGAGTTAGAAGAAAAACGCAAGTAAAATCCACAATGTTCTTTTTCGTAATTTTAGTCCCTAAAGCCTGAAAAAGGATAAAATAATGCAAGAGAGAACTCTATTGACCATGATTGATCAACATATACCTTTTTCATAAATAGTCTAGTTCAGTCCATAAAAGGGGTAAACTTGTATAGAAAGGACAATTATTCATTTAATTTTGCAGATTCTAACAATCAAGCACTCGATGAACTTTTTGTTTTTAAGGATTTTGAAAAGGACATAAAGAGAACTCCATGGTTTCACTTTTTTGTAAGTTTTAACTAGTCCAAAAAAGAGATGAAAATTTACTCATATCGCCGACTTTCAATTTAATTAATGATCAAGAAAAGACGGAAAGAACTCGACATTTTCATGTATGTTTTACGAGCATGAAAAGATAGCAAAAGATGCTCGATATATATTTTCATGAGTTTAACTAGTCTTGAAAATGATAACTGAAATGGCCTCGACGTAGGTTTCATTCTATACAAGCTTGAAACAAAGAAAAACTATGCTTGAGATAAGTTTTCATGCCCCAAGCATACCGATATAGGAACATGCCCCCCAATATTTGTTTCATTCACCTAAGTAGACTATCAGTTACTAATAAGTGGATGAAATGAAGGTTCATTTACGAGATCAAATGAAAGACTCGACTTAATTAGGGAAGGATTTGTCTCATTTTTTAACGAGGTTGACATAGTAAAAGCACTATCCTCATAAAGAGCTATTTCATTTTTTAACAAAGTTGAAATAGTAAAAGAACAATCCTCATAAAGAGTTATTTCATTTTTTAATGATGTTGACATAGTAAAAGAACTATCCTCAAAAAGAGTTGTTTCATTTTTAACAAGGTCGACACAGTAAAAGAACTATCCTCAAAATGACTTGTTTCATGGATTCCAAATGAAAGAAACACATGTCAAGGGAAACCCCTTGATCATGGCTTCCAAAAGGTCTTCATTAGATGGAAGAACAATTATCTGGAAGGAACACTTGTCAAGGGGATATATAGGGATAAGAAAATTTTATTCAAATGCCCCCATTGAAGTTTTGACCATGTTAGTTACCGGATCTAAGTCAAAATAAGTCGAGTAGATAGTGAGAGGCTCGCTTGCATCGGTAACTGAAAACATGAGACAACTTACCACATAATTAACCCATGGAAAGGTAGGTACCACTTCCATATAAGGAGCATTTAGGGGTTTCAGATGGTTGGTAGTTGAATTGAGATCAATAAATGAAATCTGGTCAACAATGACAATGTTTCCATTATGAGAAAAAGACGTTACTTGAAAGAGTGTCCATACAAAAAATTCCATGCCATAGACATAGTCTCACCCAAGGATAAAATTGAAATCCAAGGGATCTTGGACTACCATAAGATCGATACAAACAGTCTTACCTTCTAAGGTAATAGTTAACTTACAAAGGATCCCTAAAGGATCACTGATGGTTTTGTTAAAAGCTAAAAGATTTTGCGTAACAGGTACAAGTTGAGGGGAACCCAATGTTTGCCAAGGAGTCGAGGATAAAATACTGATGGAAGCACCTTCATCTACATTTGTGCATCGCACATTATTACCACAATAATTCACACTAATTTGGAAAGGGGTGGAATAAGGAAGACAAGGTTATGTTAATCTACTCAAATAAAAAGAAATAGTCACATTACTTGGATGGGGTTCAGAAACAACAAATGTGCCCCCATGTGTAAAAGAATTTGAGGTAACATGAAGAACCTGAGAGGTATGAAATTCACTCTCTAAAGGGAGAGTGGGATCGACCGAAGATGGAATTGATTCAACCACTTGATCAAGAAATAATCCATTGATATGATTGATACATGTTTCACCCTCCAATGGAAGAGTAGGATTGACTATACTTGGATTTAGATTAAACACTTCTTCAACTGACAGTATATGGGGAGAAATTTTACAGTAATTAGTTGGAAGTTACTGTTGTGAAACAATAATTTTTTCAAACAATTCTGAGGCTTCATCCATGTGAGGGAAAAGGTGACTATGATAAGTCCATTTGCATAACCCACAAGGAAACCTAATCTTAATCTTTTTGCCTTGAATTTTAGAATCTCTAGTTGATGGATCAATAGTAAGTTGATAATAATTATTTGACCATATTTCCAAGACCTTAGGATTACCAGGACAATTGATAAGGAAGTGGTTACCCTTACAAATATTGCAAGGGTATTTTTTCTTATGATGCATTTTACAAGTTTCCTCAAGATTACCAATACTTACGGCCATGGTTGGTTGATTGACTACATTATTATCTTGCTCCTTCCTCCTTTTCTTAGTTACTTGGTTACTAGCATCAAGGTTTTTACCAAGTAAAGAGGAACAAAGGGAGGAGGAATTATTGGACAAAGAAGGTAAAGGGTCAATAATAGGCTGGTAATGTTGAGATGGTGAACTCAGCTGAGGTGAAAAAACTGGTTGAGATGGTACAATTGGAGTGTTTGGAATTAAATAATTTGAGAAAATCCATACAAGTAAACCTATCATGAATCCGGGAAGTGACAATGTATCCATATGAGGACCTACATTTACAAAATTAGGGAAAGGATTAGGGTTCCCGTTAAAAGGGAGGTCTTTATCGGTAACTTCAAGCATTGACATTATTAGAATCAACTTAGATAAATTTACTTTTTAATATTAACAATTAAAAATCACAATCCACACCTAAGGTCTGTAAAAAGTAAAAACAATCAATTAAACACATGCTAAAAAATGTAAGGATTCAAACCAAGAAAACAAGCTTTTCACAATGAAATCACTTGTTGGTAATGAAATCCAATGTCATAGAAATCAAAGTGAAAAGTGGTTGTAGATAAAGCGAGTGGAACCAGTTACACTGACAACCTACTTAATGAAAGAATATGGTGCATGTAACTTCACTTATGCCATCTTGAGCGAAGATTACCCTCCAAAAATTCCAAGTGAGTCTAGTCAACATCTATTCTAGGTACTGCATGACCTTCCCTCTGTTGTCAGCTTGGGTAATAGCCCTAGGATTATGGTCACTAATGTTACCAACTACAACAATTCTACCTAGTGGAACAGTCGTAGATCAGACGTACATGCAAGGGAAGAGTAACAAAGTTTAATCCCCTTGAAAGCTCTTCAACATGGTTAATTGGAGGTTTACTTTCAAGTGACCCCAAGTACCTTTCGGCACCATTGTAATACATTCAAATCATGCTACCATAGCCAATGAAGTGGGTACGATTACTTCACTAGGTCTAATATGATATCACGCTTGACTCCTTTGTAAGGGGAGGTTCTCAGAGCAAAACTTAAATAACTGGATTTATATCCCCATCAGAAGATTCTAGTGTTTGTTTACAGCTTTGGAAAGTTTACTCATTTTCTTATTCCAAATACCTACAACCTAATATATAGTAGGTGGAAAAGAGCCCTAAAAATATTAAAAATTATAGATGAAATTTATTAACGATTTGTTATTAAGCTGTTATTTACTCAAAGCATCAATGGACATGAAACTGATGGTATTATGACTTGAATCAAAACTCTAATGCATCAAATATGAAATTTGTAATCTCTTAATTTCGATGAATTCTAGCTAGAGTAAGTATAAAGTTTCTTCTTTAAAATATTAACTCCAGAATGTACCACTTCTAATTTCAATGTAATTCAAATCTCTAAGTTGCAAACCATGCAATGTAATCTATGGACAATTTTCTTGAAAAATACGCAAATGTAATCTATTTAAAAATGTCATTCATGAAATGAGAATTCTAACCATGCAAATGTAATATATGCAAGAGAATTCTTCAAAACAAACACAAGATGATTCTAAATAAGCAAAAGAACAACAAGACTATTTCCCTTGACTAATACAACTAAAGAAGCAATTAAGTGTAAGTAAAGGTAACTTGGTGAAATTTCAAAATATAAAAAATAATAACACTCAAAGATGATTAAACACTCAGACACAATTTAGCCCCCCTCCCTCGACGATTGAGCAGGAAATCTCCTTGCAAAAATGAAAGAAAAACATGCAAAAAATGTTAAGAAACTGAACAAATATTTGAGAAATGACCAAAGGAATTTGAATTCAAAACACCCAATGAAATCCTTAAAATGAGAATGTTTAAATGAATGTTATTAAATCAATTCTTAAAGTGTAATTATAACTGAGAAAGAACAATTTCTTATATTCATAAAATTGGAGAGAAAAGCCTTACAACCATGCCTTGATGTAGCAATCCCTTTCTGCAATCTCCAACCCTCTCTCTTGCAAGACAAGCCTTCCAACCTAATCTCAACAACATAAACCTACTTCCAACAACCCTCCCTCAAACCCCAGACTTGTAATGGATTTATAGGCTAAGGATGAGAAGGTATAGATCCATTCTCTAAGGGATGAGATCCACTATTAGTGGGATAGAGTTACCACAAAGGAAGGGGAGTTACTCCATGTGGGGAGGGATCAACACTGAATAGTCACTCATTCGAAGCTTGTTGGTTGGGATAGATGCCACCAACAATGCTTCTAGACTTTAATTTTTATTTTTACATACTTCATTCATGTTCGCAGGTCATAATAGAAGACAATGCGTACTTATGCACAAAAAGTAATGGTTTTCCTTGTGTATGCGCAAGAATCAACTAGGTAACTATGAACATAGCCAAAATTAGGGTTTTTTACCATAGGATCTAGAAATTACACTTTCTTTGGGATAATTTAGTTTTAAACTGTACATGGTGATGCTCCATAACACATGTAGATAGTGATTGACCCAAATTGATGATCATTTTCCTATGTGACAAAATGATCTGTAACACTAGATGGTCTCATGTTTTTAAAACTAATAAATGATATGTGTTTGTAGGTCAATAGCATATGCATATTGTCCAAAAGGAAGAAGAAGGTATAAGAATCTCTTCTCAAGAGGAGAGGAAAGCATAAATAAGTTTTCATCCCTACAAGAAACTGATAAAGATAGTCATGACAACAACTACAAAAATGTTAGAGAAATTTCGGCAAAATCACATACAAAATCATTTGTATGTGATTTCGCCGAAATTTCTCTAACAATATTATGGATCACAGAAGTCTAAATTCCTTAACTACAAAAATGTTGAATTTTTAAGGTAGCCTACTGGAAGATGAAGGAAAATGACTAAAATATGTTCTAAAATAAAGTGAAGATGAGGAGCACAACCTCATAAAAGAGAAGGATGAAGGTTAATAAAATATGAGTTGAACAATTCAAAATTTGAGGAACATGGCACAAAGGATGAATGGCTATAGAGACAACCAAAGGAAGGATTAAGGAGATAAAATGTCGTAGTCGTAAAATAATTCTCATGAACTTCAATGAAGAGGACAAATATTTGAAGAAATTGATGAAGGAGACTAAGTTTGAAATAGATAAATAGTTTGTTCTTTAAACTTATTATGTGGTTGCATATGACAAAGGAATTGATAGAAGCTAAACAATGTCTCATAAGGATGAAATTTAATTTCATTCAAAGAAAGGAGAGGACGAGTAGGAAGAGACATGAATTCATAAATCATCTCGGTATGTAGGTAATTTTTATGAAGCTCGTGATATAAATATTGTTGGGATTGTAGGAAAAGGAAAATCGATGTTCTCAAGAGAAGGAGAAAGAGGGGAGCATAGGAAAAAAATTTCTCATAAAATTGAAATTTTACCTCTTTTTCAACCAAGGGATATAGGGCAGGAATCTGTGTATAGAGAAGTTTCACTGGGTAGAAAATGGAGGTACATTTCTAAATAACCTCCTGACCAAAGGTAAAGAAACTAGGTTCATTCCCTGTGTAGAGGATGGAATTCTATCTTCTATATAAAAACCTATAGATTCATAAGCTCATGTAATGTATGAAAGAAAAGGACAAGAATCTACTTCTACTTTAAACCAACGGAAGCCAATATATTGATTAAAAAAATTATGGAAAAGAATAAGATAAATGAATGGCACATAACACAATATGTATCTGGGGAAAGCCACTGCTCAAAACCCTGTTATTTCTATTGCATATATCAGAAATATGAGTGAATATACAAAGCTTGTTCTCACTAGAACAATTCTACACAAGTATGCTCAGATCTTTCAATTCACAAGCTAGCTCAAGCTAAATCCTTAAGCCTACTCAAAAACTCTCTGAGCCCCTAATATCTTTCATAATTCATAGGATGAATATCTTGTATTTAAAGGGAATTCATGCTTCCAAAACTATGCAATCCAACATAGGATCAATCTATAATGCATGCATTATATTTACACTCTAGTAAATAATACCAATCATAGCACTGTCCTTACACTCTAGTCTCAACTAGGTCTTTCTATGAACTGACATGCATGAGTTTCTCATGGGGGAATACTCAGTTAACTGGAGTAGCACTAGTGGATGGACTAGTGCACCAACTGACTATTAGTCCTCTATTAGTTCTTCAAATAGTTTGGAACTAATTTAACTGAACATAACTTAGTAAACTAAGTGATCTGATTTCCAACTCAATTTAAACTCATACTGGGCCCCTAAAATTTAGGTAGAATATATACATGATTACAGAAAGGCTTCCAACTTGAAATTCCTAAGCTAATTAAGTTAATGAAACTTAATTAACTATTTACATTTCTATGAGAATATAATTTGATTTTAATTATTAGTTTAATTCAAGGAAAAATTAAACTAGAATTTCTTGTTTCCATTTCTCAACACTCCCTCCCAACAATAAAGGAATTTTCAGCTACCTCGATCCTATCTATGTGAAACTCAAATTTACATCTTGACAATGCCTTTGTCAAAATGTCAACATCTTGCTCCTCCGTGGGAATGTACTCTAACAACATAATCTGCTTCAGTACACAATCTTTGAGATGATGATATCAGATATCAATATTCTTTGACCAATCATGAAAAGCTAGATTTTTAGAGAGTTTTATACAACTCTGGTTATCGTAGTAAATCACAGTAGGATTCATCTACTGACCAAACAAACCAACCAGGATCTTCCTCATCCAGATAGCCTTGGCATGTTTCCTTACTAGAATCCATGTACTATGCCTCTTCTGAACTAAATGCAACCAATCTTTATTTCATGCTATACCAAGAAACTGTCACTGAACCAATACTGAAGATCCCTCTTGATGTGCTCTTCCTATCAGATAGAATCCCTACCCAATCTGCATCATTGAAGCCTTGAAGCTTCACTCCATTTGTCCATATGTACCATAATCCATACTGAGAAGTGCCCCTTAGGTATCTCAACACATGCTTTGTCACCTTCCAATACAACTTGGTAGGCCTAACCATAGCTTGACTAAGCTGGTTAACTGCACAGCACATATTTGGTTGTTTGTTAACCAAGTACATGAGTGAACCCATAAGCTTCCTGTAAATAGTAGCTTCCACTACTTCCCCTGAGATATCATCCTCCTTCCTCAAGTTACCTGCCAGAGGAGTCCCCATGGGTTTGTTGCTTTCCATGCAGAATCTCATGAGTATCTCGTTGGCATACTTTCCCTGAGACACAAATAACTCCTCATCTCCCTGCCATACCTCCATGCCAACAAAGTAATGCATGAGCCCCATGTTCTTCATCCCAAAATATCTTACAAGGTCCTCCTTGAAATATTTGATCAGTTGACCATCACCTTTCACTATTATATCATCATCATAAAGTACAATGATCAACAGTTTACCTTCCACCACTATGTGATAGGCGTTCGCATCCACTTCACTCTTTGTGAAGCCCAACTCGGTGAAGTAGCTATATATCCTAGTGTACCAAGCACAACGTGCTTGCTTCAGCCTATACGACGCTCTTTTGAGGTGGCACACATGCAACTCACGGTCAAAGGTCTTAAAATATTCAAGCTGATCTATGTACACCTCTTCCTCAATCATGTCGTTAAGGAAGGTTGTCTTCACATCCATCTAATATATCTTCCAAATCATTTGTGCTGATAGTAGCAATATAGATCTGATTGACGAGTACCTTGTAACAGGAGCAAAGGTCTCATCATTGTCAATCCCCTCTACCTATGAACATCCACGGGCCAAAAATATAGACTTATGCTTCTCCACACTACCATATGTAGCTTGATTTACCTTCTAAATCCAACGGGATCTCACCACTAACTAGTCCTCTGGTCTCGAGGCCACATCCAAAACACTGTTACGAACTATGGAGTCATACTCCTCCACAATTGCATCAACTCAAATTGGTTGTTGCACTTCTTCCTTAAAGGAAGATGGCTTTATCACAACAAATTCACCCAGAAGAGCCATGTATCTAGTGTACCTCTCAGGTGACCTCCTCTGTTTGCGCTAAGTAGTGGGTTCTCCCACATTCTCCCATGCATCATCCAAAAATATTTCAGCCTCTTTGGTGTGCTTTATTCCCTCTCTGGAAGACTCTTCCTAAGTGGATGTCTCCACTCCCGAATCCTCTACATGTGGCTGCTCCACATCAATCTGAGGCTCCTCAATCTTAGGAGATAAAATCTCCCCATCCTCATGTAGCTCAAGATTCCTCTCAAGGGAAGCTTGCATGGCCTTCTCCTCATCGAATCTGAGATCGCTGTGAACCATTGTCATCTTGCTGGTCAACAAGTACACCCAATAGTGGTGAGGTGTATCAGTGTACCCCATAAATATCCCAAACTCTTCTGTTAGCTCAAGCTTTTCCTTTGCATCTTTGGTCACATGGAAATATACGAATGACCCAAAAATCTTGAAGTGACGAACATTTAGCCTCCTTTGTTGTCTTCATCGCAAGTATCCGATGTGGGCTACGGTTCTGAACATAAATTGTTTTGTTGCATGCCTCAGCCCATAAGTGTAGTGGTAGGCCCCGATCATGCAACATCGCCCTTGCTACCCCTACTATGCTTATGTTATTCCTCTCGGCCACCCCATTCTACTGAGGGTTATGGGGTGCCTTCAACTCCCGTTTAATCCCTTCCGCCGCACAGAAGTTCTTAAACTCATTTGATACATACTCACCACTGTTATCACTCCGTAGAGATTTAACCTTCTTTCCCGACTCTTTCTCCACCAATTCTTTAAACTCACAAAACTTTACGAAAGTTTGATCCTTTTTCTACATGAAAAATATCCATCTTTTACGAGAATAGTGATAAAAAAATATAACATAATACGTATGTTTGGTCGTGGATGCTGTCGAGAATGGTCCACACACATCTGAATGGACTCACTCTAGAATAGCCTCTCCTCAACTGTCTCTGTCATGAAAGGAAGACTTGGTGTATTTTCCCAAAGTACACCCCCTGCATGTATCAACTTGTTTAAGTGTAACTTTGGGAAGAACGGTAGAGATCTACTGCAATATCTTCAAAGCCCCATGTTGCAAGTGACCCAATCACCTATGCCACAAATTTCCAACGTCTCAACTTTGCACCCTTTATTCTTGTGTGCTCAAGGCAGCACACTCCTCTAACTCCATGTTATAGATATTCTTCACCTGAATCCCTATCTTCTTTACTTGACACATCGCTATGTGTCAAAGGAAAGCCTTTCCTTTCGAGAATATCACATCATAGCCTCTGTCCTCAAGCATGGAAAGGGATACCAAGTTCTTCTTCAACCCAGCCACATACATAGCATTCTTCAAGGTGAGTGGAGCCCCATGCTCCCTATTAAAATTAATCATTCCGAATCAAGTAATGCCATACTTCCCATCGTCACCCATCTTGATATGAATATAGATATCTTTCTCCTCTAGGTCACTGAATAACTCTTTGTCACCAGTCATGTGGAATGAAGCTCCATTGTCTAAGTACCATATACTTACCATCATTGATGATACCATGCATGCAGTGAGAGAAAATTCCAATTCGAATTGAGAGGCCAAAGCCTCACCTGTCGTTCCTCTTGAGGACCTCTTCTTGGACATCTTGAGTGGAAAATTTGTAGCAAAATGGACCAACTCATGACAATGAAAGAACTTAACTTTCATCATGTCTTTTTTCTTACCTCCATGATAAGAATATAATTTGGAATGGGAAGCTTTCCCTTTCGCATTCTTCGCCTTAATTTCTAAGGCACAGTTTTCTGCATCATCAATTTTTGATGAAGAGCCATCCCCTGTATTCCTCCTGATCTCCTCTGGCATCAAATCTAACCATAGTCATTCCCAATCTGGCAGCTTCTCCAGACCATTGACAGAGTCCTGATAACTATGTCAACTCTTTGGGAGTCTTAGAAGAGAAAGACTTGCCATATCATCCTCAGAAACCTTGATTCCAACACTTCCAAGTTCATCACGATACTGAGTGAACTTGATCAAGTATTTTGGAATCATCACGCCTTTCTCCATTTTGATTTTTCAAAGTTTTTCCTTCAGTGACAATTTCCTTTGGTCATTGCTATTCTGATACAAATCCATCAATTTTTTCCACATAGCATATGGATTTTCCTTTCCATCGAGACTCGAGACAATGTGGTCCCAAACTGCCTCAAGGATTATCCGCCTCACCTTCACCAAACACTTCTTCCATTCAGCTAAATTATGTGCATTCGATGTTGTTGGCCTAGGAATTTATTGATCAACGAATTCTTTCAAGCCATTATCCTATAGCACAACCTCCATTCTGTCCCTCTAGGATATAAAATTTGAGATTCCTTCCGAGGCATACTCAAGTTGCAAAATTTAGAACACCATCTGCCGATCCTGAATTATGTATTGCAAATTTCAATTTCACCTGTAACACAAAACTCAAAACTTAGAAATCTCCTCTAGTATATTTTATTTAGCTCTGTTACCATGTAGAAAATCCTGTAGCTTCACAAGGGCATGCAATGTACTAAAGAAAAAAACAAGATTCTACTTCTACTTTCAACTAGTGGAAGCCAATAGACCAATGAAAACAATTTGAACAAGAAGAATATAAATCAATGGCACATAACAAAATATGTATATGGGGAAATCCATTGCTCAAAACCCCACTATCTATATTGTATATATCAGAAATATGAGTGAAGATACAAAGCTTGTTCTCAATAGAACAATTCTACACAAGTATGCTCAACTCTCTCAATTCACAAGCTAGCTCAAGCTAAGTCCTTAGCCTATTAAAAAACTCTCAAAGCCCCTAATCTCTTGCGTAATTCCTAGGATGAATAGACTGTATTTAAGGGGAATTCATGCTTCCAAACTTGCGCAATCCAAAC
>APFE031284907.1:3666-17430 GCA_000404065.3 Pinus taeda
GACAAAACACATTGATGTTCAGTATCACTTTGTGAGGGATATGATAGAAGACAAAAAGGTGTTGTTGGTAAAGGTGGATACTTTGAAGAATACTGCAGATGCATTGACAAAATATGTAAGCTTTGAGAAGTTCTCTTGGTGTAAAGAAACAATGGGCGTTGCAGGGCTAGATAAATGACTAAGATCTCCTGTGGAAAGAAAACAACAAGTGGGAGAATGTTGGGTTGTGTTATATTCTTTCCACCACTATCCTACGTAGTTAACTGGGGGGTAGAGGGGGAGTGAAGCCCGCCCATCGTTGCGCTGATTGTGCAGCGAGGGGGTCACAAGGGGGTGGTAGCCCCCTTTGTTCGGGAGGTTTGAGGGGAGCAGATAGCCCCACTCTACAGGGTCTGGGGTAGTGCCCCAAGGAATTTTTTTTTGGACCCTATATTAGGTTGGGCGAACCTATTTATGGTTATGTGCATGGTTTTCGCACATGGTTTTGGACGCGATGTTTTTCGGTCCATGGTATTGGATGCTTCGGCATGTATAAATATGTATTGTAACATTGAAAGGAACATATGAAAAATCAATCTGGTAGTCCCGGTTTTTGGATCCAGGGGAAAATCTCTGTGTATATGTGTTTTATGTGTTATGCTCTCACATTGTTTATTTTCTGTGTTTTAGAATTTGTATGTAGGTAATTTTGTACGAGGTTAAAACCTATAGAGCCAAGGTGCCAACTAATTGAATTCAGAGGCTTGTAGTTCAAGGCTTGGTAGCTTTAATAAAATTTTCCTTTGCCAAAAGAGCCAAAATGCTAACTCTCCAAGTTCAAAGGCCTAACAAGGTTGTAAAACTGGCAATATCGTTTCAGCTAAATTTGGTGAGCTCAGAGGTGTGTTTTCCTCTCAAACCCAATTATTGACCTTATTGAATATGAATTGGGAAAAATTTACTCATCCAATGTTGTAAAGTTGATGATCGTTGAGAAAAGATCCATGAACATAAGGACAAACTTCATGATTTGATGGGACCGAAATCCACATAGTTCAAGTAACCTATTTGTCATTCAAAAAGGGTTTTTATTCAAATAACTAAACATTGTCCAAGTAAACTTATCATTATCATTCGAGAAGAATTTAATAGAGAATGGAAAGCACTACAAAATAAGTAATTGGTATTTCAAGCCATTATAAATATGACAAGAACAATTGGTTAATCATGTTTTTTTTTTTGAAATTTTGATCACAGAAATGTAAACAAACTATTTAAGAGCTTCTGTAGTGATATCCAAGATGCAAAAGCAGACCAAACAAATTATAAACACTGCATATTTATGAAATTTTAGCAAACAGGAAGAGTGCATGCCATACATTAGAAATAAGAATAGCTTTTCCATTACTTGGTTGGAATAATAATTGGAGTAATTGAAAGGGAAAATGACTGGATTTCCAAGGAATGCATTTGAATTTACCACTGGAAAAACAAAATGAACACGATGACAAAGTGCTGTAAAGAAGACTGCAGTTGCATTGCAAAATGATTTACAAAATAGTGTTCCAGAGACCAAGAGAGTGTACATTCATTACAAGTTAATGAATGCTCTCAAGTAGAATATTCAAAATACACAAAGGAATTCAAAATTATACATGTGTAAAGACTGTAGGAGGGGAGACAGGTCACAAGTTTGTTGTTCATACTTTTGAAGCAACATCTGATGAAACTCTAAAACTCTAGCGATACATTAGTTGGCGGCGATGGAGTGTCTCCAAAATAGATGGCCACCACTAAAGTAGGCCAATTAGGCCTTTGCCCCGGAGACAAACAAGGGAACCTTCCAAGCGCACATTCCAACAAATATAATCCCAAACTCCATATATCTACAGAGCATCAAATATGCCATAACACTGCACGATGTGTGGAGAATTCACCCTTAAGAGAATCTCCATTTCCCTCATTATATGCTTTCAGACAACAAGCTCATGCTTTCCCTGAACTATTTTGAGGGCATAAATTTTCCCAGTCTTGGCATGCTTAACCTTGTAGACCTTGCCACTGCTCCCACATCGCAAAGATGAAATCTACTGGAGATCTTCCAGTGTAACTTCTTCACGAGGAACACAGGGCAACTTGCAAGCACCATTCATGTTAGGGGTCTTCGACAGTGGAAGCAGTAATGGCATTGGCTTAGAAAATGCATCTTCCTGAGTTGGTATTGGCAAATTCAAACCAACCCTCACTTTTCTCTCCCTTGAACCCATCTTCCCACTCAAACAGAAAGCTTGCCTTTGCCTCTATATACCCTCTTTCTCTCCACAACACTATTTCACACAAGGAGAATTGTCTACCTTCATTCTGCAACGCAAGCCCGTTGCAACCATGGCTGTCTACCTTCATTCTACAACACAAGCTTATTGCAAGCCATGACTATATACCTTCAAGGTTGGCTAGTCGAAGAAAAAGATGAAGTTTAGACTGCTATTGTTTCAGTTATAACTACATTTTTGATTAACAATAGCAAATATTTTAATCATCTAACATCAGATCAAACATATCATAGTTTGACAAATAAGATAAGAGGAGAGTGGATTTCAGAGGGGAACGCCTTACAGCGTAATTATTAATAATTAATAAAAATCATTAATATATAAGTTAAACATATATATAAACATGGAACACAATTCTTAACCATAGAGATTTACCCTACATTAGTATGGAGATTCTTAACTTGTAAATAGAATTTGCTACAATACCATGACTTATGGATACCACATGCACAAAAAAACTATAAGTAATTTCTTATGACATTTGGTCATGACATTTTTTTAATTAAACTTTTAATTTAGACTATAATTATTTTAGAACATTTTGTGGAGATTAAATTTATATTATCAAACTTAATAACTATTGATAATTAAATTATAAATTTTAAATATTCCAATTTCAAAATAAACACAACTTACTATTAATATAATAAAAATTATCTATAATTATTGAAATTTATTCCTACTTTTTCATTAATAATAATTAAATCAAAATTCTTCTCGCCTTAATACAAAATAAACACAAAATAAACATGATTTAAAACAAAGCTGGGAAAAAACCAAAAACCCTAATATAAATCGCAGAAGCATTAGAGTTTCGACCAATTATTAAACTATAATTTGGTTTTGGCAGATTGATTTGATGTACAACTTAATATTATTTTGAAAGAAAAGAAACGTAGACATTTGGGTTTGGATTGTCATTGGATGTAGGATAATACTGTGACTTTTATTAATGCCGATGAAAACACGCTGATATTGGATTAGATTTTTGTCTTTTATTTTATTAAAGAATAAAAAAAAATTTGTTATTGTATTTTACCAGCTTTTTCTTTTATATATTTTTTAATTTTAAATAATTTTTTAGAAACCATAGTTTATACATTATAATGTTCAACATAAAACTTAAGTTTATATAAAATTTTTATAATCATATAATAAAATAAAAAGTAAAATAACTAATTTTTTAAAAGGATAAATCCATAATCAACATCATTATATTTATTAAAGAAGATATTTCACCATTACAAACTAATATGAAGTAGTAAACTTAATTATATTCATTAAATTATTTATCATAAATAATAGAAAATTAAATTAAAGTTTAACCTATATTTATTTAAAAAAAATGGAATAAGATTTTTAATTATGAAGATTAATCTCACTTTATTATCTAGATTCTTAATCTATAAATAGACTTTGTTATAATATTATGAGACAATACCATGGCTTGTCAATACCAAATGCCTTCAAAAACCATAACTCTCATATGACATTTTTTTAATTAATCAATTTAATTAAAATAGCATAACTACTTTGGAGATATATCTCAACCTTTGATTTGTGTATATTATTATAATTATTATGGAATATTTCATGTAGTTTAAATCTCTACCCTAAAATGATTAATCAAAAAGAAAAAACTTATGAACAAATGTCATAAAATATGAGTTATGGTTTTTTTGGCATGTATATATATTTAACTCATATATTAATCTTTTTACAATTAATTGCCCAAGGCTTCTTATTTCAACTTAAGGTGGATGAGATCGTTTTGACTTTTTTTTTTTTAATTGACTGCCTAGATTGATTCTCAAGGAAATGGGCCTTATCAATTTGGGTCTAGTGTGTTATCAAAATTGTTAGGTTGCACTGATTTAATAATTAAAAAAATTAGATTGGTGTACCTAATAATCCCCATTAGTTATTTTAATCATATATATAATAAAATTTTATTTAGCAAGATGGTCCATTACTTCTAATAAATTAAAAAAATTAGATTCATGTTAGGTGACTCCCCGCCTACCAATTTCCTAGGGATTTGATATTATTTCAATTCTAATAAGTTCCTCCATGATAAGTTCCTTATTATTATTTATATAATTCATTTATATATAAGCAAATTTTATTTAGAAAAAATAAAGCATTTTACAATAAGATGTGTAATCACTTTTTTTTCTCTAGTTAAAGTTGACCCATAACCTTTTTATATATGGTTAATCATGTAAATGTGTGCATTGGGAAGACATTCTTTGTGTTGCAATAGTTTTTTTGTTGCAATAATTTTTTTGGTTATTATGAACCCTTTTGCTACTTCAACCACATTAATATTTTTAATGTGGTTGTACTAGTAATAGTAATAATAAAGTTAGAATGTATTATGGTAGTGTTGTTTGATGCCTATTATGGATTGATACTTATCTATGTTTACTAACCATTTAATTTGTGTGGCAAAGCTAATTATTGATAATTAAATTAAAATTATGGAAGTTCTATTCCAAAATAGATACATCTATTGGTGTAATTAAGAACATTTTAAAAATAATTGATAGACAATAAATCCCTAAATTTAATAATAATTAAATTAAAACTCTTAAAATCCTATTCCAAAGTAAACACAACTATTGATGATATGATAATAAAATTAAAATTTTGAACGTCTTATTCCCAAATGAAAGAGTATTTATTAATATATAAATTAAAATGATGAAATCTCTAAATTTTTGAATAAACCGCTTATGAGTATAATTAAAAATATTTTAATTTTTTTTATAAAGATTAAATGGCTACATTGGACTTAATATTGATATAATTAAAATTTTTGAAGTCCTATTCCAAAATAAACATGAATATTAACTTATAATAATAATAATAACTAAAATTTGAAAAAACAATTAAAGTTAAATAATAATAATTGACACTCAATTATTGAGTAGAGAGGTTTATACTACAAACCAGTGTGAAGACTAGAGGTTTATATTACAACCCACTGTGAAGGCAACATATAAGTATGTCCATCCATTTTATAACTAGCAATTGTCCAAAAAGGTACAAAGAGAGGCCGATAGGATTATTAAATTGGAATTGTAAAATTTAGTTACAGAATGAAATCTCATCTATGAGGAGCTTTGGGGGCCTATAGATTACAAGAGAATAGCATACATTCTTCAGTAAACATGTTAGTAGCGTACTAATCATCTTGGTGGTTGGAGACAGAACTAGTGTTGAAACTCTCTTTCCTCACAAACCAACAGGGGCTTTCTTGTCATAATTCTGAGTACAAAGTTTGACTGTCACTTTCTGCATTTTTCTATTTATATACAATGTTTGAACTCCTGTACAAAATTTCGCACAGAAGAGAAAGAAAAGATATTACAATCATATTGTAAAAGAAACAAAAGATATTACAATCTAATTGTAAGAGAAACATATCTGGCTAACGTGAAATGATGATTCAAGCCCAATGTAGTTCTGCCATGCAATCAGTTCTGCCATGCAGACGTACACTTAAATCGCTACTGGACTTACGATATTGACAAATTCAAAATTAAGTGGTATACAAGAGAATGTACCAAGCTAAACGACAAGTTACACATCTTCAGACCTGAAAAAGGACATAACAATGGTCTGGCAAATTAATAGCGATATCATAATTTTTTTTTCTTCCACATACACACAATTGCTCCAAAGGCAAGGACAAGAAAATTTTCAGCTCTAGTGAGCACCAGTGGGTCACTAAAACTAGTGACCAGAAGAAGAGACACAATTGTATTAATCCAAAGAAAATACAAAATTGTTAATTAGATTTCTATTGTGAAACACAATTGTTCTCATAAGTAGTGTTTGTTATCACATGAGTTTACAATAGGTATTCAAGTTTCAATTTTATTAGATCAGTTAGAACTTGTTTTGGTTTACAATCAATGGCCAGACTTTGATTAATTTACATAAACATTGAACTATAGCAATGGTTCAAAAGTTTTAAACAAGTAATGAAACTAATGGGATTTCCAGCCAATATGCTTACTACCACAAACAATATTTTGAACATTAACTGATTCCAGACTAAACAAGGGAAAAATGGTCATCTGGATCCTCCAAGGCACTATTTCTGACTTCAAATTAAATGTATAGTCATGGTTCACTCCGTCAACATAGAACTTCTATATAATACCATTGTATAAGATGTTGGCAGTTGTTGTTCACACTGATGCTGCATTTTTGCGATAATCTGGACGGGAAAAAATAGTATTGTTGCATGATATTTTCCATTAGGAAAAGCAAATTGTAAATGATCTACATTCATACCTCCTACCTCCTGGGCTCAATGACTGCACAGTCTGCAGGGAGAAATTGTTGTAGATACTGTTTATATACAGACCTTACTTACTTGAAGCGTGGGACCATTCCCAAGTTCCCATCCAATATCAATCTAGCCCTGCAATCACTACATGACTATGCAATTGATTAAATAGGAAAAAATCAATGATTAAAATAAGAAAAAATTGTGAAATTGACTAAGGCATTTGTAAATCTATAGCAGACAGTGCCAGGCATTGGAAAACATTTGATGAGGCATGAATTAGGTAAACGAGACAAGTCCAAATCCAAAACATTGTCATCTAATGGTGGTCTAAAAAAAATGAACTTCTGTTATGCAATTGCAATCCCATTTCCATAACGTGCCAGAATTGCAGCTTATGAAGATGCCTCCATTTCAGTAGCATCAGGTCTTTAATCTGAAGCTCATTAAAGTCCTCGTTAAATTTAACTGCATGTAATAATATTATTATCAAAGGTATAAAAAATTCAACCGACTTTGAACTGTGAATCAAGAACAACAAGATCTTAAAAATTGTGAGCACATATAAAGCGTGTATAATATACCCTCTAAGACATCTAAGGTCATAAACACTGAGCCAGATAAATATGCAGAAATATCGAGTTTCAACAATATAAGCACAATCCACACATCAGAGGTACAAAGCAAACAAAAACAACAGTTATAATCAACTAATATGCACTCACAACCATGCCAAGTCTTGTCTACTGCAACTGTGGTGCGAATTTATTTTTAAGAAAATTGGAGGATAAATTTAAACCTGGCCACAATCATCAAGTTAGCACTACAGAGAAAAGATAGAGTTATAACAAATTTAAATTGTAAATGATCTACATTCATACCTCCTACCTCCTGGGCTCAATGACTGCACAGTCTGCAGGGAGAAATTGTTGTAGATACTGTTTAGATACAGACCTTACTTACTTGAAACGTGGGACCATTCCCAAGTTCCCATCCAATATCAATCTAGCCCTGTAATCACTACATGACTATGCAATTGATTAAATAGGAAAAAATCAATGATTAAAATAAGAACAAATTGTGAAATTGACTAGGGCATTTGTAAATCTATAGCAGACAGTGCCAGGCATTGGAAAAAATTTGATGAGGCATGAATTAGGTAAACAAGACAAGTCCAAATCCAAAACATTGTCATCTAATGGTGGTCTAAAAAAATGAACTTCTGCTATGCAATTGCAATCCTGTTTCCATAACGTGCCAGAATTGCAGCTTATGAAGATGCCTCCATTTCAGTAGCATCAGGTCTTTAATCTGAAGCTCATTAAAGTCCTCGTTAAATTTAACTGCATGTAAATAATATTATTATCAAAGGTATAAAAAATTCAACCGACTTTGAACTATGAATCAAGAACAACAAGATCTTGAAAATTGTGAGCACATATAAAGCGTGTATCATATACCCTCTAAGACATCTAAGGTCATAAACACTAAGCCAGATAAATATGCAGAAATATCGAGTTTCAACAATATAAGCACAATCCACACATCAGAGTTACAAAGCAAACAAAAACAATAGTTATAATCAACTAATATGCACTCACAACCATGCCAAGTCTTGTCTACTGCAACAGTGGTGCGAATTTATTTTTAAGCAAATTGGAGGATAAATTTAAACCTGGCCACAATCATCAAGTTAGAACTACAGAGAAAAGATAGAGTTATAACAAATTTAAATTGGAAACAGCTTCTCATAATAAAAACCATTTGCAAGGGCATATTCGCCAAACTGCAGGCTCAAAAGGATTAGCAACCCTAGAACATCTTCATAATAAAACATTAAATCTAACAAGTTAAGGCCTGCAATTGAATATCTCTGCATCAATCCCCCTTTAAATCAATGAAACAATGTTAAACAAGTCCCTCCCAACCTATTCATAAAGGCATTCAACAATTTCAACAGCTACATTAATATGTCGATTTGCTCCTTTCTTGTATAAGTTGAACAGCTCTGCAACAGTTACTCTTCACCATAAACAAGGTTAAATATAACAAGTGAGTTTCTAATCTTCGAAAAGTCTGTGTGTTAGAATTCTAAACATAAATCATGTCAGCTTTCCTCCAACAAATATCAACCCTGCCAAACCAGCAAAATAGAAGCATTGGGAGTTAATCACTCTGCTATAATCAAAGGAAAAACAATGACCTTGGAAAGCCATGCAGAGGTAAATAACAGACCCTATAAACGATGTGATTGACGCTGATAAATTGTCAAGATGACCAAAGGCAGTGGATGCATCATGATAAAAAATAAACGAATGCGAAAACACCTATCAAACCCTGATGATATACTTTTTTTGTGATTATGATCAAATAGACCATTCTATAAAGTGCACATTGTTTCAGCATCAAACGTAAAGGGAAAATTTAAAGGAATGCAAAAACACCTAAAAACAACCTGGTGACATTTTCTGTGACTCTGATCAAATGGACCATTCTATCAAGAAAAAGCATTGCTTCCACATCTAACTGTTGACATATCTCAGTATGCAGTGGATACAATGTGCAAGGTAAAACAACGTGTATATGATGAGAGAAACCTTCACAGATCACCAACTATATGCCACACCATGTCCAACATATCGTAAGATGAAGATGATGCAAATCAAACCACTCGTCCCATCAGCAAAATAAGTAAAATATAGAAACTTGTGTATATCAATCAAATAAACAAAAATAAACACAGTTTGATAGGCAAGCTTACCTGTTCATCGTGAGAATTGCCAAAAAAATCATTGTCCCATTTCAGACATGAATTTCTCATATTCTGACTCAACAACATAGGTTATCTCTGATGATGATGGAGGAGGGGGCGGAGGCGGAGCAGGATTTGCCACCCATGGAGGTGGAACACTACCTATACACTGTGCAGGACCTGCTGGGGCACTTGGAGGAGGTGGAGCACCATAATAACCTTGATACTGAGGTGGAGGGGGATACGCAGGAGGACCAACTTGCGGCATGGCCATCATTGTACTTCCAGTATTACTAGAGATTGTACCTGGATGACCTCCATGTTGGGAGCCACCAAAAGATGCTTGCGGTGGCAAATTCTGAGGCGGCACACCTAGAGGCAAGCTTTGAGGTGGTTCAGCAGGAGGCATACTCTGAGGTGGTGGGCCAGGCAGAGGAGGTCCCTGTGCAAGATAAGGTCTCCCGAATTGTGGAGGCTGCATCATATTTTGATGGGCTGTACCAGGTGGAGGAGGTCCTTGCATGGGGGGTCCAGGGTAAGTACCCCCCTGTGGATGATAAGTTTCACCATACATAGTGGGTCTTGGTGGAGGCGGTGCATAAGGGTTGTATTGTGGAGGTGGAATAGGTGGGCCCCATGGAACTGGAGCAGGTACTGTGTTCCCTGCTGCCATTGAATTTCCAGATGGTGGTCCTGGAGGAAACTGCTGTGAAGAATAACCTGCTGCAGAGGGATCCGATCCAGGATACATAACAGGCATTGGGGTTTGGCCACCTCCAGGAAAACCAGCTTGTGGTGGCCTGCCTGCAACTCTGACTGCCATAACCCTCCCATCCAAACGGTACCCATTCATATGCAACACTGCTTGTGCAGCTGAAGCAGTATCAGAGAACTTAACAAAGCCATATCCTTTGCTTGCCCCCGTTAAGCGATCCTTGATGACCTTCACCGCAACAATGTCGCCAAAAGGTGCAAACAACTGAATTAGTCCGTCATCATCAATCTGAGGTGGCAAGTATCCTATATATAGATTAGAATCGTCATGATCCTTTGAAAATTTTGATCCAATTCCAAACTGAAAGTTATTTGGTTGCTGACCTTGCTGCGTTCCATTATAACCCAAGCCCATTCCACTGCTTTCTTTCCATGGAGGGTTCCTATTTTGTGAGCCAGTGAGATACAATGTCTGATTCTGACGAACACTGTCACCCATTTTAGCAACCGATGGCTCAGGAGTGCCACCCCCTAATTCAGCCAGAAAGTTCTGGTATTCATCATCCATCTTCTTCCCCGATCCCTTCATTGGACAATCAATAGTCGGATGACCACCATCACCACAAATTCTACATGAAACATCACTTTTGAAACCTATAAGCCTTGTAGGGCAAGCATATTGCCTATGACCTGGTTCACCACAAAGCCTGCAGAATTCATCATCCCGTATTGTCCCATTAAGTGCCACAAGCTCTCTCAACTGCGCCCGCTTGTGCTCATTCAAACCCTCGTCAACAGGCATAAGCTCCACCGTGTTCACGTGCCACGGAATCTCGGCCATATCATACCATACCTCCGCCATGATCTCCGCTAAAAAAGATATTTGTTCCAACTAAACTCCTCCATATTAATGCGCCAACCTTATTTGCTATCCACGCGTCAACAAGCTTCATGTATATTCGAATGTTAGTTTGCACGACAAGTGTCAGCGTGGGAATGAAAAGGACGACGAAGGTCCTTTTCAAAGGAAGGCCTATCGGCCTAATAAAAATAAAATATTCTCAAAATAGAAACGCGGCTATGTTATGAATATTTAATTAGTTGTCCATATGGCCTAATATAATTTCATGTAAAATAATGTAAAGTAATTAGAAGTGAATTTTTTTTGTAAGATATTTAAATCTTATACTTTTCAAAAATATTTTAACACGTCATATCATATTCATATATATCTATATAGAAAAAAATGTTAATGGAAAATATTTTAATGTTGTATGAGATAAAATATCCCATGTAAGTTATGAATAAAATATTTTAATATAAATTAATATTAACCTATACTTAAAAATATATTAATAACAAAAAACAAGTCTAATGTGCAAGACTACATCTTCATCATGTCCAATATATCATTCTAATCACAGTGTATCTAATAAATGTATTTTATAACATTCAAAAATATAGTTTAAACATAAAAATTACACATTATTTTTAACGCTAGAAATTTGCTTCCTCTCCATTCATATTAAATCTCTAATTAAAATAAATCTGTATTAATTAAATGATTTGATATACAACCTAATTCTTTTAAAGAAGAGAAACGTAGGCATTTGGGTTTATTGTCCATTTGTATCCTGATACAAATGGACAATCCAAACCCAAATGCCTACGTTTCTCTTCTTTTCCAGTGGAGAGTCAGCGCTTCGAATCCTGTGACTGTCGCCTTCTCAGGTGTGTTATAGAGTATGATACTTGTTTTCAGGTAATGCCACGAAAGTGGATGGGATAAACACTAAAACTAAGTTGAGTCACACAGCTGGCTAAATAATTGAAAAAACCATTATGATGCAGCCGTTCAAATATGAAACACCTGTAATTTGACGGAGAAAAATAAATGACTAAATAAATTTTAAATAATCAATAAAGCTGTCAGAGTTGGACAATTCTCAGAAATCGGTTCAATTGTTTTGACTTGGCAAACAAGGTTCATGTGTATTATTAAACTTGATAAAACAGATTGCAGTAGAAATCCGTTCAATTGTTTTTACTTGGCAAACACGTTAATTTATTTCATGTACAACTTAAATCCACGACGGGCCTCTCAACATCTGCAAACCGAACCTTTCGAGCCAATCTTCCGCCATGATCCTAATCCTCCTCCTCTTCTTCTTGTGGGTGGGCGTCTGCTTTCTCCTCCGACGCAGACGCTTGCGCCTAATTTCATCCATGGATCCCATCAGCGACGCCCTGGTTCTGGCGAAGCTCGCAATTGACGTGGAATTCCCTGTGCTCGGCAAGAAGGCTCTCCAATTCGCCCTTTTCAAGACCTTCGCCATTCCCTCGATATCCAAGCTGCTGATTGCCACTCGCCAGTTCTCGCCGGCAGCCGTAACCAAGCGATACGAAGACACTGGAATTCTAATACAAGAAATCATCCTGAATCACATTGACAGTCCCCGAGGATCCCTTGCGCTTCGCCGCCTCAACTTCATTCACGCGGCCGCTACAACATTTCCAATCAAGATTTTCTCTACACGCTATCCGCCTTCATCTTGGAGCCCAACCGATTTGCCTCCAAGTACGGTACCTCATTCTCTTTTCCAGTGAATTTATTTGCTTTTCAGAGAAATTTAAACGGGTTTCCGTTTCTCCGTTTGCAGGTTCGGTTACCGGGAGTGGACGGAAAATGAAAAGATGGCGAACTTCGTGATGTGGCGCGACATCGGCATGCGAATGGGCATCCGAGATATTCCCGACACGTTGGAGGGAGTGGAGATCTTCAACCGGCAATACGAAGCCCAGAAAATGGTGTACTCCCATTCCAACAAGGAGATCGGCGATGCCACGTTGGATCTCCTGCTGTCGACTGTACCCGCCTGCCTCCGTCCGTTAGGCAGACGGATCATATATTGCTTGTTGGAAGGGAGGCTTTTGGACGCCATGGGTTATCCACGTCAGCCCTATTGGCTCATCTGGATGGTGGAGGTCGCCCTGCAGCTCTGCGTTGGCAGGTTTGTGAAATGGTTTCTACCGCCAAGACCGCAGAGGTGGTCGACAGAAAGGATTTCATTGAAGGAGGGTGGCGAAGAGGAAGAAGGTGTGAAGGTCCATAAATTGAGATACAAGGAGTATGAGCCGGAGACTTATCCGAATGGTTACCGGATAGATGAGTTGGGCAATGGCAAGCCCGGAGAACTCGGCGTGGCGCTTGGCGGACGTCTCACCTGTCCATTTCTACCTCCCTCCTCGAATCCCAAGAAGCAGAGGATTGGGTGACTTGTGGTCCACATAGAAAGCACATATCAGAAACTAGATTGTTAAATATCAGAAACTAGATTGTTAAAGGCGACTCCTATTTCAGACCTTATAGCATTTTAAATGCGGCTTGACATGGTTGCTCGATACTCCGATATAACACGCTGCCATGTCACTTCCGATATAACACGCTGCCATGTCACTTCTATTGAAAAAAAAACGGAGATCAATATGTTCTAGGTATCGAGCGGCCATGTCACGCCCCATTTAAAATGCTATAAGGTCTGAAATAGGAGTAACCATTGTTAAAGGTTTTTGTTATACTGTACTTTAGATTGAAATATAATTAAATAATTATTATTTTTTTTAATAAATGTATAGATTTCTTTTTATGTGTATCTACTTCAAAAAATTAAAATTATATTATATTA
>APFE031284918.1:0-11429 GCA_000404065.3 Pinus taeda
AGATGTCTATTATGTTCCTGGAATGAGGTGTAACCTCTTGAGTATTGGACAACTTGTTCAAAAAGGTTACAATGTTTTCTTCGAGAATGATGTATGCACCATCATGGACAGAGCACCCAGCAAGCTATGCATTGATGAAGTGAAGATGACAAGGAACAGAATGTTCCCTCTTAGAATAAGAGTAGATTTGAAAAACAAAGAAGTAATTGCAGTAGTTACCCAAGAGGCTTTCCAAAGCGTGCCAAAGAATGAAAATTGGTTGTGGCATTTGAGATTTGGACATCTCAACTTTGGAGGTCTTAGTTTGTTTAGGGTTTAGGGTTATCAGTCATACCCAGACATTTCCTCTAAAACTCAAAACTTTTCTGTCCCAAAGGCTTGGTTAGAATGTCTGCAACCTGCTCCTGAGTTTTGCAATGTACTAATACAATTTCTCCATTATTTACCAACTCTCTGATATAATGAAACCTTGTGTCAATGTGTTTCGTTCTCTTATGAAACACAAAATTTTTGGATAATGAAATAGCAGAACTCTTGTCACAATAAATCAAAGTTCCTTTTGCCTGCTCTTGGCCTAAGCTCCTTAACATCCTTCTCATCCAGAGTTCTTGACATGCTGCTGTTGTAGCTGCCACGTACTATGCTTCTGCTATGGACAATGCCACAATTGGTTGTTTCTTGGAAGCCCATGAAATGGCTCTTGAACTCATGTGAAAAAAATAACCGGATGTGATTTTCTGGTCATCTACACCTCCAGCCCAATCACTTTCAGTGTATCCAACTAAATCTGAACATTCTGAGACAGTATATAAAATCCCAAACCTTTTAGTACCTTTAACATACCTCAGAATCCTTTTTGCTGCCTGCCAATGTGCTTCTTTTGGCCTCTCCATGAATCTGGAAATTAGACTAACAACATACATTATATCTACCCTAGTTGCAGTCAAATACATGAGGCTGCCAACTATGCTCTTGTACAGACTAGGATCAAAATCCTTGCTGCTGTCCTCTTTGCTGAGTTTTAATCCCATTACTATGGGAGTGATTGCTGCCTTGCAATCTTTCATGTGGAATCTTTCCAACACTCCATTTACATATCTTGCTTGAGAGATAAAAATTCCATTTTCATTTTGATCTACTTCTATTCCCAGGAAGTATCTCAGCAAACCCATGTCAGTCATCTCAAATTCCTTTTTCATGACTGATTTAAAATTTTCAATGAGGTAGTTATCATTACCTGTAAAAATCACATCATCAACATACAACACTATAATTAAAATCTTACCATCCTTTTCTTTAATGTAGACAGTGGGTTCTCCCTCATATTTGTCAAATTCATTTTCCAATAGATAGGAATCTATCCTACTGTACCATGCTCTTGGTGCTTGCTTCAACCCATAAAGAGCTTTCTTCAATCTGCACACTTTGTGCTCTTCACCTTTCTTCTCATAGCCTAGAGGTTGCTCAATGTAAACCTCTTCCATTAACTCTCCATTCAAGAATGTTGACTTCACATCCATTTGGTAAACTTTCCACTTGTTTTGAGCTGCTATGGACAACATTTCTCTCACGGTTTCCATTCTTGCAACCGGTGCGAAAGTCTCTTCATAATCTCTCCCATACTGCTGCTTGTACCCTTTGACAACTAGCCTTGCCTTGTGTCTTTCAATTTTGCCTTCAGCATTGCTCTTGGTCTTGTAGACCCATTTAACTCCAATGACTTCTTTACCTTTTGGTAGCTCAACCAAATCCCATGTCTTGTTTCTCTCTATGGCATTGATCTCCTCATCCATAGCTTCTATCCATTTCTTATCCTTAATTGCATCTTCAAAATGAATAGGGTCTTCAACATGACAATATAAAGCAAATAAAGAATTCATACCTTCATTTGTTGCTTCTTGCTCATAAATGTTATTTAAATTTCTGAACTTCTTACCTCTTTCATTTGGTGTATAAGTGCTTGAAGAAGCACTTGAATTTCCTCCTTGAGGTGTGCTTGGAGAAGCACTTTCATTTCTTCTCAAGGGTGTCTCTTGCTGTTCTGTTGTTGGTGCTGCTGTTTGGGAATATGTTTCAGCCAACTCCTCATCATCATCATGAGACAAACAGTTTTTAACATTAACTGTTTTCTTTATGCTTCCATCCCAAGCTTCTTCCTCAATAAATTGAACATCTCTGCTCACAAAAGACTTCTTGGTGGATGGGATATACAGCCTGTAAGCTTTGGATTCCTCACTGTATCCAATGAAAATACATTTCTCCCCTTTGTTGTCCAACTTCCTCCTTAGCTGATCTGGAATGTGTGCATAAGCCACACATCCAAAAACTTTCATGTGGGTGACACCTTGCTTTCTCCCACTCCATGCTTCTTCTAGCACTTTGTTCATCACTGCTTTTGTAGGACACCTATTCAAAATATATACTGAACAGTGTACAGCTTCAGCCCAATAATCATTTGGAAAATGCTTTGCCTTCAACATGCTCCTCGCCATATCCATGATTGTTCTGTTTTTCCTTTCAGCAACTCCATTTTGCTACGAGGTATAGCTGGCTGTAAATTGCTTGTCAATTCCATTTTCTCTGCAAAACCTCAGGAATTCTTTGGAGATATAATCACCTCCTCTGTCTATTCTCAAAACTTTGATGCGCAGCCCACTCTAATTTTCCACAAGTGCTTTGAAATTTTGAAAATTTTCAAACACTTCACTCTTATTCTTCAGGAAATAAACCCAAGTCTTTCTGGTAAAGTCATCAATAAATGTTAGAAAATATTGGTTACCTGCAAGTGATGGAGCTTTCATCGGTCCACATAAATTTGAGTGGACAATTTCTAAGGGTGCCTTTGCCCTTATGCTTTTCCCGGTTGGAAAACTTTCTCTGTGTTGTTTTCCCAATATGCAGCCTTCACAAAGGCTGTCTGGATTTTCGATCAATGGTAAACCTCTTACCATTCCTTTTCTACTCAACAAATTAAGACCTCCAAAGTTGAGATGTCCAAATCTCAAATGCCACAACCAATTTTCAGTCTTTGGCACGCTTTGGAAAGCCTCTTGGGTAAATGCTGCAATTACATCTTTGGTTTTCAAATCTACTCTTATTCTAAGAGGGAACATTCTGCTCCTTGTCATCTTCACTTCAGCAATGCATAGCTTGCTGGGTGCTCTGTCCATGATGGTGCATACATCATTCTCAAAGAAAACATTGTAACCTTTTTGAACAAGCTGTCCAATACTCAAGAGGTTACACCTCATTCCAGGAACATAATAGACATCTGCTATGGTTTTCCTTTCTCCTTTCTTTGTAAATATTTTAACTTCTCCTTTTCCCATAACAGAGATTTTGCTATCAGTCCCAAGTGTGACTTGTGATTTCACACTTTTATCTAAAGCAGAAAACAGGGCTAAGTTTCCTGTCATATGGTTACTGCAACCGGGATCTAGAAACCATATATCCTCACTGTTTGTTTCAATCATATTACAAGCTAACAATACATTATCTTGGCTGGTATTTTCTCTAGTAATATTTGCATTACATCTATTGTTCATATCATGCTGCTTCTTCCTACATTCACTAGCATAGTGCCCATATTTTTTACAATAATAACATTGGACATTGGATTTTTCATACCTTTGTCCTTGAGCATGATGTTGTCCACTTTGTTGGCTGCTGCCATGGCCTTGGTTCTGATTTGGATTGCTGCCTCTTCCTTGAGAATTTGTTGGGCTGCTTCTTCCACCTCTTTTTTGGCTTCTACCTCTTCCTCTCTTGTTTCCTCTGCCTTGACCTCTTCCTCTTCCAAATGACACCTGGGTCTTGAAGCCTTGCTCTAGAGATGAGCTTTAATTTCTACTCAACCTCTGCTCATGTGTTATCAGTGATGCATGGAGTTCATCAACTGAAAAGTTTGAGAGATCCTTTGTCTCTTCTATGGTGGTGACAATCACATCAAACTTTGAGGGTAGGACCCTCAATAGTTTCTCCACAATCCTCCTTTCTTCAAGAGTTTCTCCATGAGACCTTATCTGTGTGACCAGACCAATTGCTTGTGTGAAAAATGAGTCAATGTTGTCTGACTCTTTCATGCGCAGGTTCTCAAAATCTTTCCTCAGCAACTGTAGTTTTGCTGTCTTCACTCTCTCCATGCCTTGATAGGTTGTCTTAAGAGTTTTCCATGTTTCTCTGGATGTCTTGGCTGCTGCTATCCTTGGAAACACACTCTCATGCACTGCTTGATATAAGAATACAAGGGCTTTTGAATCCTTCTTCTTATTGCTCTTCAACAGCTCTTTTTCTGCCTGAGTTAATCCATTAAACTCTTCTTCATTTGCTGGCTCTTCAAATCCATATTCAGCAAATTCCCATAAATCTTGTGAGGCAAATACAGCCTTCATGGTTATGGCCCAATAGTCATAGTTTTTCCCGTTGAACTGTGGGAGTTGGGTATTAAACATACCCATGCTGGTGCTAGCCATTCTTTCAATACTTGACTTGGATTCTTTCTTGGCTGAGTCTCCACTCTGCTGGCGAGGCTGCTACCACAACAAACCCTTTCTTCAGCTTCTTTGACACTTCAAAGAGCCTAGACTGGCTCTGATACCATGTTGGAATTTTCTGCTAAATTCCTTAACAAACAAACAACACAAAAAAATGCTCTGTTTTTACTATGTTTCTGCATAGAAAACTGAAAATTTTGTTTTCTGGAAATGGTGTTGCAGCAACAGGATTCGGTGTTCCAGCAATGCTGATCGTGGTGTTGCAGCAACAAGAAATTTCTGATAATATAAAATAAAAACTGAAAAACAGAGTAATACTCAGCAACACAGAAACTGGTGAAACAGTAACTGAAATTTTAACTTATATTCAGTAAAACAACTGATATAATAAAAGCACTGATACAGCCAAAACAACCTCCTTGATCTCAGGAAATTACAGGTGTTTAAGCACTGTTGTGTGGTTACAAAATACTCTGTTTCTATTCAGAATTCTTGCTGTAAGCACTCTATTTTTGTTCAAAACGCTGCTGTAAACACTCTGTTTCTTCCTTGAAACATTTTTCACACCTGTCTGTAAATTTCATTCATATACTTAGGCTATTGCATGCATAAAAAAAACTTCTTCACTGCTGTGCACTACAGAGAGAACTCTATCTGTGTTAAAAAAAAACTTACGCACACTGCTGTGTTTTTACATTACAAAATTCAACAGAAAATGGAAAAACAGAACTTAACATATTTTATGTGTTGTAAGAACAAGACTGCATACGTGAATTAAAAAAAATAAAATTAAAATCCTACCTACATAGAAATAAATTACCATCATTCCATGAGAGACCGCCATTCCTTAATAAATTGTTGTGTAATCGCTGATTCAGGAAAGGACTGGAGCTGCGGCTGTTTACTGCCAAAATCATCAATGCACAAGTATGGCAATTAATTCAACTGGAGCTGCGGCTGTTTACTGGAAAAATCATCAATGCAGAGGTATGGCAGTTGATTCAACAGTACAGGCTATGGCAAAGGACAACCCCTGCAGTTGAAAATAATATTTCAACACACCGGCCTTCTGAAATGGTGGATGCCATTTGACAAGGAAGGTGCGACCAGGACGACTTGCACCTTCCGATCAATCTCAATTGCTGTTTGAATTATAATTACGCATATTGCTCATATGAGAACCCCTCACTGCACATGCTAGAGGCATGCGGTTCGATTACCCACATATCTAGGGTTTCGATATCTCTGTTTTATCTGCCATGTTTGGTTGCTTCATACAAACACTTTAGAATGTAGCAGTTTTGTGGCAAGTTACAGTGAAATTCAAATCTAGGTTTTGGTTTTCTGCATTTCGTTCATTTTCTGCATCAAAATATCTACTAACATCCATTCGTAATGTATGTTTCATTTTCTCTTCTTCCATGCGAGAGATTCGACCTCGTGCCAACTGTACATGGTTTGGGGTTTATGCACTCATTGCAAATTTCGGAAGACCTCAGTGAGACTTTGGAATGAGTCATGATAACTAGGACATGAACATACAACATCGAATCAAATCCATTCAAAACGTTTCATAATCTAAATGTCTAAATAAGAAAAGGAAATACTTTTCATAGCTTCAGAGCAAATCTATTTTTCGTAGTCATTAACCCTTTGACAATGAACTGGAGAATCCGATTTTAGAATTCTGCAAATAAATTCATTTCCTTACGCCAACAGAAAAAGAGATTTGTTGTCATTTCGAAAAACAATGAACTGGATAATCAGATTTTTAGAATTCTGCAACTAAATTTAGATTTGTTGTCATTTCGAAAAACATTTCATTCCCTTAGACAATGAACTGGAGAATCAGATTTTTAGAATTCTGCAACGAAATTCTTTTCCTCAAGCCAACAGAAAAAGGATTTGTTGGCATTTGTGCTTCGCTCTTAGCTATGCAGCATAGTTTTTCGATGGAACTTGCTTCCTCTAAGCTGGGGACCATATCTTGTTTGTGCCCAAATTGGTTCTGCAATAACAAAAACCAACTACATTAAAATCTAGTAACCATATTAAGATATTTGCATAAAAATAATTCGAAATTAACTCCCAAAGTTGAATAGGTGGCAAGGATTAATGTTGAATAGGGGCCTTATGCTTTCACCCTTTTAATATTTCTTGGTTTATTTAATGGTGAATTTTTGGTGAGGAGTGCATCATCGAACAGAACGTACCAAGAGAAAAAATGCGGAGGTGTTGAGATTTTCTGTTTCACAAAATAGGCAAAAATCTCTAATGTATGACAACAATAGGAATTTATTGCTAGATTAGCTCTAGGTTGTTGGGAGAAAGTTAATGCATCCTATATTTGTTGTGAGAGGATTTATGAGTCAGTTAGATTCTCTTAGCTATAAAACAGGTATCCATACAGATTGTTTGTGAGTGAGAGTTTGTGAGGAAATTGATTATTTTGTAATCTCATGTTTGATAATAAAGAATTGTCGATGCCTATGTTTGCTGGATGTAGCCCAGATTGGTTGGGTGAACCACGTTAATCTACTGTTTCCTGTGTATGGATATTTGTTGTGTATATTGTTTATTTGTTTGTTGCACACCTTTGACTCTAACAAATGTGTATATTGTTTATTTGTTTGTTGCACACCTTTGTATCTAACAAATGGTATCAGAGCGAGTTGGAGGAGCGGTGCAGTTGGACGAGCGGCACAGTTAGATTGACTGTTTGCTGGTGGTGCATATGATGCACTGCTACGTGGAGGTGCGTTGACATTGCGTGGCCGTGTTGAACTGTTGTCCAACTGCGTGGAGGTGCGTTGACATTGCGTTGTTGAATGGCATTGAATGATACCAGAATGGCATTGAATTAAGCCATATCGGTAAATATTGCTGCATGGAGGTGGTGCGTAAACCCTACAGGTGCATTCAATTCATTGCTGGTGTGTACTCCAGTGTAGAGGTATCTTTTTTTTTGCTGAGTAAAGGCTACGCTAATTATATTAAAAAAACCAAAAAAGTATGTACAAGAGGTGAGAACCTCTGAGAGCGAGTGTTCAGCTCTCTGGCAAAGCTTACTTCATCCACCTTGATTGTGTGCATATACAAGCTGGAGATTACAAAAAATACCAGCAGAGAAGATTTGTGCTGTGACATAGACTGACCAAGACAAACATAGACCGACATTAACATGTAAAGAAACTGGAAATTATCCCAGACCCCGAGACCCATTATAAGAAACAGTTTTTGTGACCAGCAGTTTCATAATTGCTTCGCGCCACCAGACCAAAACTAAGCAAAAAGGAAAATATAGCTTTCGCCTGATATCAGGCTTACCCTTGATGCCCCTGCCATTAGTTGCCCTGCTTCTTACGCTCCTCAGCTTCTCGCTCCAGCGCTCGTTTCTTGCGGTCTTCTGCTGTGCGAACCGGGTCCCGTTCCCAGGTAACTTCCATGCCAACCGGAATATCTTCAAGACGCTCTATACCCGGTGGTAATTTGAGGTACAAAGTGTAATCAAAAGAGTCTTCAGACTCTTCAGTCTTTGGCTTGCTCTGAGGAGAGGAAGGTCAGTCGATTTGAGCTTCCTTGAGAGCCTCTGGAGGACCTTCTGGAGTAACCACGGGTTCTTTCCCTTTGAGGCTGGTGATTTCTTGTAAGGCTTCCGCTTGCTCGGCTGAGTAACCATAGGTGCTGTCCTCATCCATCTTGCTCTGAGGTTCTGGGCTATAGGAGCTGTCTTTTATCTTGGAGGTATTGTCCGAGGAGGGGGGCGTCTTTTCCTCCATTTCAGCCTTCCAACTTCCCTCTGCCTCATCCTCCTCAGCAAAAATTACTGTTATCATGGCTTTAACCACAGGTTTGTCCCTCTTGCGGCGGTAATAAAGGGTCGTCGTCTACACTTCATTGCTCAAATCCGACTCAGAGGACGCCGAATCACCCGAGGGTGGCGAAGCACAGGCCAGAGGACTGATACGCCTCGGGCTTGATTGGCCACTGTCTCTGGTGCGGCTCTGCCCAGAATTATCTCCTCTGCGACTCTGCCCAGAATTACCTCCCCTGCGAGGCCTGCGATACCCAGCGCGCGGAGCCATACTGTTCCCAGAGTGAAACTTAACGGCCTGGTGCCTTCTTCGAACAGAAAGAGTGTCACAGAGAATAATACCTCGGTGGTTCTACAACCCGACTTCCACTGACAAATGCACTTTAGTCGAGTGAGCACACACTGTGTGAATGTAGCAGGGGAAAGACTCGAGGGTGGGTATTCTGCCCTCAGAGCTTCCCTCTTCCACGCTCACCTGAACGACAAATTCTCCAGAACGAAAACCAAACTGCAAACATAACCAAAGGAATGTTTCCACCATTACAAGGTATCTGGTACCAGAACCTTGGGAAGACCCCGCCATTGAAGCGCCATTAATGCGCGTTAACTCCTTTGGGGTAGAAACCAGCCCGTAGCTCATGGCACCCACCTGTCTGCAGCGTGGCACCATGTCCTCGGCGCGTGGACTTCTTCTCATCTTAAATACAACAATTAACACCCGCATCCAGGTCAGCGTAGAGGTATGTTAAACCTATGTGGAGATTTCTTTTTTTTTTAACTCGCGACGTGAAGGTTTTTTTCTGTTCATATAGATGCCATCTATCCGTATATATTTGCAGCGTGACAACCATTCATGCGTGGTGCTGGTGCGTATTTTATGTTTTGGGATTGTCTGCTGGTAGAAGAGCGCCAACGCGCCAATTGCGTTGGTAAAACTGCAGTTGTTTTTTGGTTTATACATAATGATTTTAAAATTGATGTAAAACAATCATTGATCCATTTCCGGTGGGAAGGGTTTTTTTGCTTTTAATGATTCATATTTGCGAGGCAAAGGGTTTCTGCAAAAGTTTTTGCACAAATACTCAACATTATATATATGGCATAATAGTATTACTATTGAGTCAAATTTAAATTGCAGAATCTATTACCATACAATAACCTCAGTCTTGAAATTAATAGATTCGAATCAACTTGTTTGAGAGTTCATGAATACGAAGGCAGTAAGGCATAGGCGTTTTTTGAGATTAACTACTTTTCTTTAAAAGTTGGATGTTTTGGAGATTATTATTTTTTGGTTGATACGAGATGGCGAAAACTCAGAGTGCCCAGTTTGAAATTGAGAATTTTAATGGAAAAAATAATTTCGAGATCTCGAAGGTGAAGATGTACGATTTGCTTGTCCAACATGGTGTGGCAAAGGCGTTGTTGGGAAAATCCAAACAACCTTACAACATTATAGATATTGAGTGGGCCGAGATGGATGAAAGAGCAATAAGTGCTATTCGACTGTGTCTAGTGGATGATGTCCTGTTTAATATCGTGTCGGAGACAACAGCTGTTGGTTTGTGGACGAAACTAGAGAAATTGTACATGACCAAATCCTTAACCAATAGGATTCTCCTGAAGCGACAATTGTACAGTTTGCGAATGAAGGAAGGTACATAGATTGCTGATCATTTAAATGCTTTTAATACTCTTTTGGTGCAATTACAAAGTAAAGAAGTAAAAATTCAATCCAAGGATAAAGCTATTACTTTATTGTGCTCGTTGCCTGAGTCATGGGATCATTTTGTTACTTCTATAAGTCTTAGTTCATTAGAAACTATTGAGTTTGATGATGTAGTTGCATCCTTATTATCGGAAGAAACAAGAAGAAGGTCGCATTCAGAAACCTCTACATCATAAGCTATGATGGTTAGAGGTCGTTCGAAAGAAAGACGCTCCAGTAGGCCAAGCAACTCACGTTCAAAGTCGAAAGGGAAGAAGAGTAAGGTAAAGTGTTGGTTTTGTGGAAAATCAGGACATTTAAAGAAGGACTGCTGGAAGCGACAGCTACAAACTTCTAAAGAAAATTCTTCGACATAGAAGAAGGAGGAAAATACTACACATACAGGTTCGGCATCTGGTTCAGGTATGAGTGATGAATTATTATTAGTTAATGTGTCAAATCATGATCAACATTGGTTGTTAGATTCCGGTGCATCAAACCACATGTGTATCCATAAAGAATGGTTTAAGACATATAAATCAGTTAATGATGGAGTTGTGTACATGGGTAATGATGTAACATGTAATATTGTGGGGATTGGGAGTATACAACTACAAATGTTTGATGGGACAACTAAAATGTTAACTGATGTGAGGCATGTACTAGATTTAAGGAAAAAATTGATTTCATTAGGAGAACTTGATTCAAATCGATATAAAACTGTAATTCAAGGTGGAGTAACAAAAATTTACAAAGGTATTTTACTAGTTATGAAAGCTAAGAAGGTAGGAAATCTATTTTAGTTAGAAGGAAGTACAGGGTCAGATCATGTGTCTACGGTGTCTGAACATGACAGTAGTTCCATTCACTTATGGCATCAAAGATTGGGGCATATGAGTGAAAGAGGGTTAAATATTTTGGCTGATCGCAAGTTACTTCCAAATTTAAAGTCTGGAAAGTTAGATTTATGTAAGCATTGTCTGTTTGGAAAACAAAGTAAACAAAAGTTTAAAACAGGCAAAAATACTAGTAAAGGAATACTTGACTATATCCATTCAGATGTCTGGGGTCCAGCCCCTACAACCTCATATGGTGGCTCGTCATATTTTGTATCGTTTATTGATGACTTTTCTAGGAAGGTGTGGGTCTACATGTTGAAAAGGAAGTCTGATGTTTTTTTTCAGTTTTCAAGCAGTTTAGAGCATTGGTAGAAAACAACACTGGTAGAACAATAAAATGTTTAAGAACTGACAATGGTGGTGAGTTTACTTCCAAGGAGTTTGACAGCTATTGCAAGGATTCAGGGATCGAGAGACATAAGACCACGGTTTATACTCCTCAGCAAAATGGAGTTGATGAACGCATGAACAAGACTCTTCTAGAGAGAGCAAGGAGTATGCTGAGTAACGTCGGG
>APFE031284918.1:13949-24377 GCA_000404065.3 Pinus taeda
TTGTCAGCAGGTATATGGCAAATCCAGGTAAAGAACACTGGTCAGCAGTGAAATGGGTGCTTCGGTATTTGAGAGGCATAAGTAGTTATTGTATCACTTACAATAAGAGTAGTGAATTTGTTTGCGGGTATGTTGATTCTGATTTTACAGGTGACTTGGAGAAGAGAAGGTCAACTTCAGGGTATGTCTTTACTCTTGCAGGAGGAGCTATCAGCTGGATGTCAAAGCTACAGAATATTGTTGCTTTATCCACTACTGAGGTAGAATACATTGCTGCTTCTCATGCTTGCAAAGAAGCGATTTGGTTGAAAGGTTTGTTTGGTGAATTTGGTAGGTTGCAGGACAACATCAAGTTATTTTGTGACAGTCAAAGTGGAATACATTTGGCTAAGAATCCGATCTATCATAGTAAATAAAAGCATATACCGATCAAGTACCATTTTGTAAGACAGGTTATCACTGAAAGGGGAGTCTCTCCTGAAAAGGTGCATGCAAAGGAGAATTGTGCAGACATGTTCACGAAACCAGTTTTGTTAGAGAAGCTACGTTGGTGTTTGGCTTCTCTTGGCTTGCAGAAAAGATAAAATAATAAACAAAGAGGGTATCAGGCTAATTGTTGTCAAGGTGGAGATTGTTGAGATTTTATGTTTCACAAAGTAGGAAAAAATCTCTAATGTATGACAACAATAGGAATTTGTTGCTAGATTAGCTCTAGGTTGTTGGGAGAGAGTTAATGCATCCTATATTTGTTGTGAGAGGATTTGTGAGTTAGTTAGATTCTCTTAGCTATAAAACATGTATCCATACGAATTGTTTGTGAGTGAGATTTTGTGAGGAAATTGATTATTTTTTAATCTCCTGTTTGATAATAAAGAATTGTTGATGCCTATGTTTGGTGGACGTAGCCCAGATTGGTTGGGTGAACCATGTTAATATACTGTCTCCTGTGTATGGATATTTGCTGTGAATATTGTTTATTTGTTTGCTGCACACCTTTCTCTCTAATAGGAGGCACATTTTCCCATGTCCAAATTTGATGTTTAAGCATTAGGTGTCGGATTATGATGAGCTGAATTTTGGTACGTTCATGTTTGGTCTTGTGAGCACATTTTAAAATTTTTCCATACTACATTCTTTATCCAAATGTGTCTATCCTTAGTTTTATATGAATCATTGCCCTACATTTTGTTTCAGTCTTTATGTCCTCATTCCTTTGAAGTATTTAGAATACGTTTTATAATATAACAAATTTATATATACACTATAGGCTTTATTTTTGCAAGCGAAAAAATGAAATATACACTTGAAATTAGATAAACTATAGTTGTATAATGGCATTTATATATATACTATAGGCTTTAGTAGTTCCTTATTTTCTCATTTTTTATATGGCCCTGAAAACCTTTTCCATATCATGTTAAAATGAAAAAAAAAAAGGAATAAATGGAAAAGAAACTTTGATTATATATCCCCAAAGAGAAATGGAATGATTCCGAGGAGTGCACCAAGGATTTAATTAAAATCTTGTAAGAACACCCCTTGTATGACCAACATCAACAATTCAATCTTCAACCTCAGCAAACACCTACGTGGTCATGTGGTCATGTGGGTGCCACGAGTCTCAATTTGAGGCTAACCGCATGCCCTTCCCACTAGGCCCTTAAATGTTGATGTCGCGATCACACACACGATCCATAGGATGTGGGTCTGGGCCCCTTGCCTTAGCACCTCTACAGGTGCATTCAAAACGGTCTCTTGGTGGGGCATATACCCAAGACCTCGGGCTATTACCGAGCACTCCTCCACCTTCGCACCTTCTGTTGAATGTAAAGGTCGTGTGATTAGCGTAGTGATCGGGGTCGGTCTAAACATCTCGCACCCCTCTCCACCATTATGTCATAGGCATATGGCACCGCATATAACTAGGGGTCAGGGCTGGTAGCCAAACCCCTCCCTCCTAAAGCTCTAAACTTAAACATTATATAATAGTTTGATCTATGCTATGTTAAGAACTACCATGTTGCATGTTGGTGAAGTGCTCCATTATAGAGTGGAAGGTCGGGGGTTCAAATCCCTCGGACCTCGCTCAGACCCATACCAAAATTTTAATTGACCCTACGATGTCATGTGGAAACCCATGATTGGGCCACATGACACCCAATTATTGGTCCACATAAAACTAGCACGAACCAATAAAATGTGCAAAAAATAAATGAACTAGAGGATTACACTTAACAAGCTGTCATTAGCTCATACCTTAGACAGTCACTCTGCTGACTCACTATTTGATCAACCTAGTCAACTGACCTGTCAACGTACCTACTGGAATTTTAATTCTTGGGCCAAACAATGAGCACATGATAACTTGAGCATATGGTGTCATATTGAGGTAAAATGAATGTCATTGGATTGAGAACAACAAACACTTCAACTTGATGTTACATTTAAGAATTTCTCGACACTCTCATTTTTGAGAAAAATTGTGATCAAATGATCATCTATGGAATTGAAGATCTTTAGTTTCCTATTGGTCAAATAATTTCAAGAAAGAATGTAAATTTGACTTGGTGAAGTTATTGTTTTTATTGTAAAAGTAAATCTAGCTTCCAAGATTACCCCTATTACAAACAAATTGTTCAATCGCAACATTTGACGTATGAAATTCTATGAATGACAAATCATTCTTCCTAAATTTCAGGAAAAATAATTTTTTCCCTTTAACTTCCTTTCAATACCCAAAACGAGTCATATTCGTATAACTATTAAAATATTGCATCATATACTAGTTGTCGGAGAGTGTTCGTGATTATTTAATATATCTTCTTACACTCCGCTCCCAAATTGGAATTCAAAAATAATAATTCAAATATTCATGGATTTAATAGCACAATTTCAATTCACCTCCCCTTTTTAATGTCTTAGGGATGCATAAGGTGTTGGTAGATTGTTTGCACAACATAAGATAACACATGAAGGAAAATTCGATAAATAAAAAATGGTGGAGGCACCTATCATGATGTCACTTCCTTGAAATTATGAGTAATTAGTGTTTCCATATAATAATTGACAAGTGGATTTACACCCATCCCACAAAAGATAGGTACTTAAATCTACCAAAGGATAAGAAATTTGGCCTATTTTACTAAAATTCAATAATAACCTTTTGGGTGAGATTATGTTTTCCTCTTGGTTAAAATACATTTTGAATGCATAAATAGATTTAACACCTACTCCATTTAGGGAAAAATTTATGAAATATTACGAGAAAGGGGCCAAAACATCTATTATAGTACACCCTTGAATGTTTGCAATATTCATTATAATTTTCATACACCAAGATTATGATGGAGGAGTTATTTAGGTATTGGATATAAGGAATCTAGATTTAGTGTGATATTTTTTTCCTTTGTTGTCCCTTTCCTTTCTCTTTCAAGTTTGTATACCTTCACATCGGTTCAAGATTGGGTGAACCTAGACATCAAAGAGTGGTTTGAATATGATCAAATGCAAAAGTGAATTTGCGTCAAGATATTTCCATGGATAGATGTGGAAACCAACATTGTGTAATGTACAAGTGTGTAGAGATTATATAGCATATGCAGGTGATAGAATGATAAGAGACTTGCAAGAAACTAATGAGAGGTGACAATAGGGAACTTACATTGGTGTGACTAGCATGAAATGTAGGAGAAGAACCTACAAATGGAAGAACAAGAGTAGGCAAGGCACCTCAAGACATAAGGTAGAGATGGTGGTCCAAATTTGGTATTTGAGAAAAATCAAATAGCTTAAGAAGAATTTTGTAACATTTATTTAAGTGTTTATTAAAAGAATTTACTAAAGTGTTATAGACCCTAAACCATAAAAACAAAACCCTAAACCCTAAACCCCAAACCCAAACCCTAAACCCTAAACCCTAGACCTTAACCATTTTATAACATTTTAAAAATTGTTTTCTAACCTTTATTTAATTATTTATTGTTGTAGACCCTAAATAGTAAACATTAAACCTAAACACAAACCCCAAACCTTACACCCTGAACCCTAAACCCTAAACCTTAAATCCCAAACCCTAAACCCTAAACCGTAATCATTTTATAACATTTTTAAAAGTATTTTGAAACTTTTATTTAATTTATTATTAAAAACATTCACTAAAGTGCTATAAACCCTAAACCCTAATCCTAAACCCTAAACCCTAATCCTAAACCCTAAACCCTAAGTATTTTATAACATTTTAAAAAGTGTTTTGTAAATTTTATTTAAATTTTTATTAAAAGAATTTACTAAAGTGTTATAATTCCTAAACCCTAAACACTTGACTTCGAATATAATGTATATAGAATATTTTGACTAAATAATGATTTATTGGTTTTATTATAACTATTGTGACCATATAATTAAATGGATTGAAAAATGCTACAACCATCACTCTATGATAAGAACCAAAAAGCTAACCCCATTATACATATTGCATTAAAAATTTGATAAAAATTAGCTAAAATATATTATTATTATTGTTATTACTGGAGTTATATAATATGTAAAAATATGTTTATGGATGTATATTCACCCCCACTATTATTATGGGAATCCTTTAATTGGAAATAGTTCTTCTTACATTAGCATGGATTAGAAATACCACAGGCCCAATATGATGTGCTCATATGCCATCTTCTTAAATTAATTAATGTGAAATATTTTAATTAATATAGTATATTTCACTTGAAAATAAATCTTATCATTGATATGTCAATATTACCATGAATATTCCAATATATTCCATGGGTTCATAAATCTTATGATTGACATGTCAATATTACCATGAATATTCGAACATATTCCATGGGTTCAAAAATCTTATGATTTATATGTCAATATTACCATGAATATTGCAACATATTCCATGGGGTTAAAATATCTACGATGAACCTAAAAAGTAAATTATAATTATGGAATATCTATTCTTACTATTACCATAATTATAGGCATATATATATTTGAATTTATTTTGAATTTAAGTTAAAAGAAAACATTAACATTAAATTAAGACATACTAGCGAAGGCATATAAATTAAATGGATCGAACTACGAATAAAATTCAATCCATGATAACCATCAAAATGGTTACCCCAATATTCCTATCACATTTCATATATTAAAAAAAGCATAGAAATTAACTAAATTATAACTATGAAAGATATATTCTTCGGATTAGCACAATTATCAGCATATCTAATTTGGAATTTATTTTCAATTTAAGTTAAAAGAAAATATTAACATTAAATTAACAAACTAGGGAAGCCATATAAATTAAATGGATTTAAATGCTAATCAAATTTAATCCATGACATTCATCAAAACGTGTAACACATAGAACCTATCACATTTCCTAGATTAAAAAAAGAAGAAGAAATTAACCAAATTATAACTTTATTATAGGCTATATTGTGATTATTTATAATAATTTTTTTTTCATGCATATTTCAACAAAAAATAATCTTAGTGGAAAATTTTAATGATGAAATTTAGCCCTTGGTCTAAATTAGAGGGTTTAAAATTTTGAATGGAAAACGGTTTTGTATCATAATTGATAGTAGCCCCAACATTATTTTATAAGAAAAATAGGTATGGAGGTTAGCATAACCTTATTTAAATGGAGGAGATACTAATTTCCATTTACCCCAATTTTCAAGGACAGGGATTTATGGTACCCATTTCTACCTTCTCGTTTGATTCTAAATGAGCTCTTTATTTCGCTGGCCCTTATATCATGGTATTGAGATTAATTTGAAGAAAACAACCCACATTTAAGTATTCAATAGTCTTCTTTCCATTTTCTAACCTTTCAAATGATTAATGATTGTCATATCTAATACATGAGGCTTGTGTATTTTCTTGACATTCCAATACCACGAGCATTCTCTCCTTTCCCTCCTGATTTTTTTTGCTTAATTTTTGGGAGATGTAATAATTTTTTGTTTGGAAACCTGACCAAACAAGTAACCTTAAATGTTTCAAAATATGAAAAGAGAATATATATTTTATGGTTCTCAAATAAAATACATGAGATTTAACTATATGGCCATAGACAACAGAGCTAAGACAAGGAAACGTAAATGAAAGCTAAATATACATAGGCAAATAGGCATACATGCATATTTCCGGGGATCAATAGCCTTTACTGGGGTTGGATGTTTACTCTTAGGAGTGCACCCATGACCAGAAGGAGGCCCCATTTTCCATTAATTTCTTGCAAGCACGCCACTTGTATGACCAACATGAACAATCGAACCTTCCATATCAGCTAACACCTCGGTGTTTTTTAGGATTATGTCCCTCATCGGAAAGTTCCCTTTTCTACCTAAGTGATCTCTTCTTGAATTCGTTAAGTGTTCAAATCCCTCTAATGATTGGTTGTGCTCTCAAGTCAAATTTCAGCTCCAGAATAACCTATCCCTTCATATTAATATGCTCCTCGCTACACATTAGCACTTTTTCTAGGCATGGAAAACAGCAACAAAAAATGAGAGGCCTATGCCAGACTCGAATGGTTCAACAAGAGTGGAGAAACCCAAACACAACCCCCTATCCTTGCCAAGATCTTCTAGTGGAAGAGCCATCTTGAGGCCTAAAACTTCTACAAGAGAATAACATGGAAAAAACCAAGGATTAGGAATAAAAATGTATAAATAAATATTCTTAACATACCTAGGCCCAATGTCCCTACTAGGTTCCTTGGGGGTGTTATCACTTGTCTCGATCTCTAAGGCTAAGGAAGAGTCCAACTGAGGTAACCATAAACCAGTCCTTTGAATTGGTAGCTATCCCTACGAAGCCGAAGAGGGCTCTCTCCAAAGGATCACAACCAAGAGGGCTGGATAGATTAGGGTTTTACACTAGATATGATGTGAAAAGTTTGTTTAATTTGATTTGGTGGGGTTATTGGAAGAGGATTAGGTCTAAGAGACTAGGTTTCGGAAAATAATAGTATGATTACAGACATCTAAGTATACGTGTATAGAGAATATCATGCATAAAAATATTATGCACAACATTTTATATTTTGTTAATAGACCATGTAATAATAGACTTTCTGTGATAATTTGAATAGGATTTGGTTATGCAAGATAATGATAATTGGAAGGATTGTTTCAATATAGACATTTCTAGGAATAAATTCAAGATAAGAAATCATTTCTAGCTTATATAGAAAAATAAGTGATTTAGACCTCCATAGTAATGCTTGAGAACAACAAATTTTGGAGATTAGTTGGTCCATATTAAACATTATAATTTTTTAAACAAGAATATAATTTGAAGTAGAAAAATAATTTATGTTCCGTTCAATTTTTTTTGGATTTTGTAAGCTTCTGATGCAATTTTAGTTATACTAGAGTAGTCACCTTTGTTTTATCCTTCAAAGTCTCACACAAAAGTATACTAATTGTCATGTAAATTGTTGTTCCATTGCATATTCTATTCAAAGTTTAACTAATTGGTATCAACTAAACCCTTTAAATTGATAAATTTGGTTGTCATGTTCAACTTAAATATAGAAGAACAAACTATTCATTCAACAACATACACCCAAATATGAAAGACTATCAGAAAATTTAATCTCTTATGAAGTCGATGATCCCATATTCAAGAAGTGTCATATGTTATGAGAAGAAATCGTTGTATGCCCAGACTAGCTTAATAGGGTTATATGTCAAGTAGAATTTGATTGATTTTATTGTTCCTTCCACATTCAAGGTATGTTCTAAATTATTATTATAAAGTTACATATGTCAATTTAAACTACAATTTAGATAGAAATGGGTTCTATATTTATGTTTTTCTTTGAATTCCAATTTTTCTCTTTAAAAGAAATCAATGCTAAATTTTAAATTTTAACTTTCTTAAACTTTGCCATCAACAATACAGTCCTCCTAACTTTATTTCAATCTTTTTACCTCACAGAAATTAAGTGTTTTTTTTTTTAAATTTAACTTTTAATATTTTGCTTTACATTTTTTAAATTTAAAAGTTAATTATTTTTGTGTGTTTGTTTTTTTAACTCAAATTCAAAAGTTAATTATTTTTGTTTGTTTTTTTTTTAATTCAAGGTTATCTATTGTATTTGTTTGTGTAACTTTCAAGAATGTAATTAATATTAAGCGTTCTAAATTTAGATAACTTTTTTCTTTTCTCAGCTGTTGTAATTAATATTTGTTGAATTCAAATCTAACATTTAGTTAAGAGCTAGCGGAGTAATTTGAGCCGTTTCTTGCAGGCCGATTTCACCATCGCAATTTTTTGGTTTTGTTTTTGGAATTTTCAAGAATGTATTTAATATTCTGGTTTCTAAATTTAGGTAACATTTTTCTTTTTTCCATTTTAAAAAGTTGTCACACAGTTATCCATCACTACTATATCGTTATCCATCACTATCATGTCTTCCAATGCTATCACACGGTTATCCATCACTACCATATGGTTATCCATCACTATCACAACAACAATGCAACGTCGTTATCCATCACTACCGTATGGTTATCCATCACTATCACAACGACAAAGCAACGTGCCACACAACATAACGGAATTGTTCTTGAAAATGTTGAAAAGGATGAGACTATGGCCGAAGATGACCGGACGAATTGCCCACTGAAAGAAACGGAATTGTTCTTCGAAATGTTTGTTCTAGAACGGACAGATAGATAGATATCCGTTGAAAGAAACGATATATAGAAGACTGCAGAAATCCGTCAATTGGTTTTGTCTGATATTTTTATGTGGACTGATATGTTTGTGTGGTCTGATATGTTTGTGTGCTAAGTATTTGCGTGTGGGTATGCTTGAGTCTTTATGTATGAGTGAGTCTATGTGAGTCTAGTCGGTCATGGTTCATGTTATATTATGTGAGAGGTGACGAGGTAAAGAATTTCCCAACTTCAGCGGAATGGTGACCGAATTGCTAAACAGTCACTGTTCTCCGACAATAATGCCTTCTTTCTATTGCATTCTGCTTTTGTCTATTCTCATAGACACCATTGTTTCTTTTTAGTTCATTTCTACAATTGCAATGTTTTATTTCAAATCTCATGCATTCCTTTCATTTTCGTAAAAACTATTCCAGGGATCTGTTAGATTATTTTATTGATTGGAACCTCCAACCAAATAGCGAAGAGGGAGCTGAGTTGAGCTGGTAAGGCATAATAAATGCTCCTTCTCAATAACTAACAGGGATTCAACTATAGGTGCATTTCCCTTAAACTCTACTTTCAAGGAAAACCCTAGTCATTTCATTTTAGTTTTCTTTCCTGTAAAGTTTTTAGCCAATGTCAAACTGATGCTTCCTATGTCATGTTTGCATTATGATGCATGTGTTGTACTTGATGGAAACCCTCTCATAGAATATCATCTCACTTACATATACTTAGATAAATATACAGAAGAGATATCAGATGTGACTGAATGCATGGGTTGCAGGACAACTAAAAGGAATCGGATGATAGATCTAAGTGTGACAAGTTAGCTTTGCCATCAAGTCCAAAGGGGGAGATTGTTGGCATTATGAGATAAAGTGTTGTCCTTGATGGCAAACCACACAGATGACAAATCAAAGTGCAGAAGTTCAGCAGCAAGGAATTGATGAACAAGACTACAAGAATGAAGAGAAAAAACATATACACAGGTTCATCGTGACAGATCCGCGTATACATGCAAGTTAGTCGTTACAAAGTCGCGTATGCGTATGCACGCACATTCATGCAAGGAAAAGCACGTATATGTTGGAAAAATTACCTATGGTCTGTGGCGGCTAGTCCTTGGAATTTGAACCTATGGTTTTTGGACCATGGCATCTCGATAGACGTGTTGATCCCTAGTATGTAGTTGATGGTATTGGTTTGTTATGGTTTTGGACCATGGTATTGAGCAAGGCCTAAGACTATAAAAGGAGAAGAAGATCATTAGGCAAATTGATAGAGAAAGATTTGAATATCTGATGAAGTATGAGATCCAGTATGCAGGTTATGGGTTGCTTGATCTAAGCTAAGGAGGGATCTCACAAGTTGATGGAGAACAAGATCTAAGGATAGATTGGGATCAAATGGTTTGAAATGAACTATCTCTATATGATTGATTATGTTTATTCTAGATCTGTATACTTACGCATGTAATGATCTGAACTGGGTATAACTTAAGTTTTAAATCGCTGCAAATCATGATTGAATATTTATAGATCTATACGCGGGTTGGCTTTGATAAAAGCACGTATGTATGCGGGTTTGGTTTGTCCAAGTAGTGTATGCACTTTAATGCATGATTTGGATGATACAGTTGGTTCTGAATAGTGTTGCAGAGTTCAGGGTTCTGCTCTGTGTTCTGGTGACTGTTTTTATTGATAGGGTTTCAGTATTGGGTATTGATGTTGCTAAG